>QOVD01000169.1:2153-72876 GCA_003521225.1 Tuber microsphaerosporum | reverse complement strand
CCCCCTCCCCTTCCCCATGAGTCCTTTATGTTTTCTTATGTTTAAATGTTGTTGGATAATGGTTTTTCCTTGCTCAACTAGTTGCTTAGTTTGTTTTCCTTTAGCAGCGGACATAGGATAGTACACTCCCAGTAATTTGCTTCACTGTTTGTAGCTGTGTATGGCTCTGAGGTAGACTGTTTTCACCTCACGGCCCGTGTAAAAAGAGTTGGAAAAGATAGTTTGTTTTTTGCTTTCCATTATTGTTTTTCGATATTTTATAGGTTTTATTTTCTCCATAGCTGCCGCTACATGAGGCTTTTTGTACCTTAAAACAATGAAAGCATGATATAAATAAAATAAACAAAAATGCAGATAGTTAGTCCTCTATCAAACTATTTACTATTATTTCCTCCTTATACTTTATACAATAATACTACTGTACGCTTTCCGAAGATTGCTACTGGAAGACTGAGTCTATACCTCAACCTCTTATCTGACTAGTGAATTAGAGATCACAAGAAGTATCAAAAGGTGGTCATAGACTCCTGATCTCAACAAGAGGATACTCACAATAAGTGCTCTTGGCATATAATAATACCATGAAGTATACATCTTGCTTATTAGATAAAAATAAGATAAGGGTTGTTACTTGTTGCGTTTTACTTATAAAAGGATCGTTTATAACAACTAGTCTCACTACCGTCAATATCCTTTGTCAATAGGAGTAAACTTACCTTGAGTAGTCAGGGCTGAGAAATCTGATCGTTGGCACAAGGGTTCCCCTGCACCACACCTTTAAAGCATGGTAAATGCAGGCTGCTGTAAGGCATATCAAGACATCATTGATACAGCCTAGGAAGAATCTATCACTTTGCCCTCACATCTTAATATTACAGAATCACTAATGCCAGAAAGGTTTTGCTAGCTCTGGTGCAGCAAACTCGAACCCAGAATTCTGGACACATTAACCTTTCTCCATTCTTTTTGTGACTCTTTCAGGTCAAACCTACCTCCTGCATGCATGGATGATATGTCAAATGATTATCTTCAAGCAAATAGCCAATCTTTGCTCAAATATCTGCCTGCTACTTGTGCAGAATGCCATAAAAGTCAAGTACAGGATGTCTAGTCTCTGAGACAAGATACCACCAGGCACTAGACTGCCTTGATTTCAACTAGAGAGACTTGATTGGCCTGAAATGAGCTGTAAAAAGACTTTTTTCGGTTGTTTTGTTCTTACAAAAGTTACAGCATGCCTTTCCATTTCCAAACCTGGGCAGTCAAGCTTGATATCTGCCTTCGCCCAGTAGCTTTCCAATCGAGAATTGTTTTCAGATGGCTTAACAAAAGAGATTCTGAACTAAAGATGATATTGGACTATATTTGCCCCATTTTCAAATACTATCCTTTCTTCACCTCTCAGAAAGAGTGAAAGATATGAAAGTGAAGTTACTGTATGAACTATATTGGACACTTCAGGGTCTTTACGGGCTGTTTGTCATTTATATGTAGCAGGTTGGATTAGTGTGTACCCAAAATAGAGGGTATGAAGTGTGGTGAGTAAACCCTGTGATAGCTGGAAAGTACTTGTGCTTGCAGGTGCTGTGATGAAACTGCCAAGGTAGGTCCACTAAGAGCTAATAATGGTCAGTCTATGTTAAGCTTTATTATTAGCAGTTGATATCAAAGACCTTGAATTCTGACTTACAAATCTCAGCCTGTTTGCTCTCTGTATTTGTTGTGAATAGTCTTGAAAAGGACACTTCTGAATCCTCTGCATACATTGAGGCAATTGATCCTATTCTCATTGATATCCATAGAATCATCAATGAAAAATATAGTTGCTCCATATTAATTTAGCCGAGATCAAGTTTCATTATCTATCACGGAGGATAATGACCTTTGGGACACTGCTGATACTTGCAGGATTCTTGATGTGGCTGCTAGAAATGTATTTAATACTGTATATAGTTTATATATAAGTGCTAAAGTCCCAAACACACCTCTGCTTGTATTTCTATTGATTGTTGCTCTGTTAGATATATTGTTGAAAGTTGCTACTCTACAGCCTTTTAACATTCATAAAAGTCTAGTTTAGTACGAAACAACCCTTATTGAATAAGGGACGAGGTGGACTATTTCCAACATAGTCTTGGGCTTAAAGGATCCTAAACAAATTTTAACTTTTTAACGTCTCAAAGTACATGTAGTCTAGTTACAATGGGAGCAAGCAGAAATTGAGTTTTGGAATACTCGAATACCTATCTTATTTTTATCACTCAATTCCAAAAATATTGCCAGAGTGCTATAGGACCTGGTTTACATCTATTCCAGGAGTAACTAATGCTTGACAATAGCTAAATCAGGACTTGTAAAGATGTGCATACCCCTGCTGATAATTGATACCTGGGACCACTAATAGAAACATAAACTAACATGCTTACATCAGCAAAATACACCCTAAATCTGACACATCTATGTTGGGTCTGGACAAAAGCAACATCTTTCTTACGTCTCTTGCATCCTGTGCGTCCTGTACTATATCATAACTCTCCTTTGTATTACCTGCATCCTTACTCATCCAGCAACCATCTGTTGCAGAGAGATGGGATGTTGCCTCCTCCCAGCAGGCTGACAACCTTTCTGCTAATCATCCTCTTCCCCACCTCCTGACGAATTCCTGAAGTAGCATTCCCAGTGTCACTCACATACTCATGATGACCATCCTGACAGTGTACTAATTCTACATCAAATTATTTCATGTTTAGATTGTTCGATATACACTACTAAATACATGATTGTCAAGCCTAGGCCGAGTTTGCACACTAGTTGATCCTATGAATTGAACAGTCTTTTTGGTTTTTTTGTGGTTTTTTTGTTTTTTATATCATGTATTCGTTGTTAGGTACAAGAACTCGCATGCAGCGCTAGATATGGTATAAACAATACCTTAGTCCCATGCGCAAGTTACAAAGGAAAACCCATCACCAAAATCTCCGTTCACGGAGTCGGAAAGCTGGCTCCACACTTAACAGCTTATAAAGGTAAGGAAAATAAACAAATTAAACCTTAACAGGAATAACTCAGTGTCTAGGAAAACGAAAACATTCAACAACCAAAATATTAAACGAAAAGAACACAAGAAGGCCAGCGAGGAGGAACCACAAGAGCCTAAAGGGCAGGGTAGAAGGGGAGGACTATTGAACTGGCCGGAGAGCTGGGAGTTGGATGCATCTCTGGGGGGAAGTTGATCTGCATGTCCTTGATGAATGCAGAAAGGGAGAGGGGAGCATCTCTTTCGGACTAGAGGGGACAGTCCGCTGGAACGTAGGAGACACCACGGAGGAGGCGGGTCCTGGAGTTGGAGGAGGACAAGGAGTGCAGGATCGCATAGCTAAAGGTCACAGGGCAGTTGCCACTTTGGCGGCAGTTGTGGGGCCATCCACATTCGAACCATCAGGGTTGGGTGGCTAGGTAGCCCTTCTGAGCCCTTATCTGGTGGAGGCACCCGGCCATGAAATTCCCAAACCCCATAAAGGGATGAGGGGACAGGCCCTGGAGGAAGGTGTAATAGCTACGTGGGGGGGCAGCCTAAGTCCAGTTGGAGAGGAATAGAGACTTCGCTCTGCCATTGAAGGCCATGTAGGCCGCCCTCATGGTGTCGTGGAGTGGGAGAGGGATGCTGTCGGGGAGGAGATGTGGAGCAGCAATAGGTGTGAAGGACAGCTAACCCAGTAGCGCAAGGGAGAGGGGCGTAAGGGCATCCATCAGGAGGTCCTTTCTGATTGGGGGAGTGGGGCATGGGGTGCGCCAGTTCAGAGGCATGTAGACAGGTTGGAGGTTGGTACAGAGTGACCTGTGCAAGTCGGGCAATCTGTATCTTAGCAAGCAGGGTAAGGTCTGGCACAGCCTGGCAGCTGCAGGGTTTATAAGGAGTGATGAGCAAACAAGCCTAAGTGCCGCTAGCTTGCGGCCATATGAGAAGATGACTGGAATTGGTGGGAGGAAGCTCTCAGCTGCGAAGATCGCTACGGGGGTGGAGCGAAAACAGTTGCTGACCAATAGTTGTACATGGTGCCAGAAGGAGTCCATCCTGCGGATTATATTATCGGAGGGGACAAAGAGGTCAGCCAGGTACAGCAGTATGGGAAGAAAGAAGGAGACCGCCCAGTGATGGGTTAGCTGAGTGTAGAGCCCTGAGCTGTGGACAGAGAGTCGTCTGACAGAGGCAAAGGCTGCCAGGGCCAAGGCTAGCCATCTGGAAACGTGAGGGGTGGTTTCCTTGAAGGAGGCCGAGAACCAGTATCCCAGCCATCCGAAAGACACTTTCGGGAAAAACAATAAGCCATCCAATGCGATTGGGGGTGGAGTTGGAGTCCTTGGAGGGTCTCTCTGGAGGGGGGTGCCCAGTGAACCAGCTCATTTTATGGAACAGAGAAGGAGACCCTCCTCTCCTCTGCCCTGCTCTTGCTGCGGTTAAAGGTACTCTGCAGATAACATACATTGGAACCGAACGAAGACGAACCAACAGTAAGGGAAAAATCATCAACACAAGAAAGACAAACCCCTTTCAACATGGTGACATATAAAGGAGAAACATAAATAACAAATAACAAAGGAGAAATTGCGCAACCTTGGGGGGTATCCACGGAAACAGGAGAAAAAACCCATGGTGCTCCTTGAAACATGAGACAACAAGAGTGTTGAGAGAGACAAGACCTGATCCAGGAGACTAGGTACTGTGGAATACCTTTAGCCTGTAGGTCCTTTGCAAGGATGGTAGCGTCAACATTATTGAAGCCATCTTTGATGTTAAGGAAGAGAGACGAGACCTGGAGTCTTGATCTTTGGAGGGTGGTGATGGTTTCGGCTAAGGCAGCGCATGCGTCAAAGGAGGATAGGGAGGGTAGAGAGCCACACTGGTTGGTGTGCAGGAGGCCGCTGGCACTAGCAAGCGTGGCTAACCTGGAGGCGACACTCCTTTCAAGTATTTTGGAGATGCTCTGCTGGAGGATAATGATATGGAAGGAGGCCAGAGAGTCATTGGAGGCCTTACCTGGTTTGTGGAGGACTATACCATTGGCTCGCTTCATGGAGGACGGATGATAGCCTAAAGTGAGAAGAGGAGAGAGGAGGTCGGTTAGGAGTTGAGGGGCAACGAGGTGGACTCGTTTCCACATGGAATATGAGATAGTATCAGGGCCTGGAGTTGAGGAGAGTGAGCACTTGGCTAGGGCTCTGGCAACTTCAACAGCTGTGAGTGGGTCAATCCTAGTAAAGGGGAGGAGGATCGAGGGAGGAGGGGTAGCAGGTCTAAGGGGAAAGAAGTGGTCTAGTAAAGCTTGGTTCATTTCAGCAGGAATGTGTGCATCCGGAAGTGAGGGGAATATTGGGGTCGATCTGCCCAGAGCTATCTTTTTGGCAGAGCAAATAGTTCCAAGAGTTGCAGAGGCAAGAAAGTGAGGCCAGTGGGAAGACTTGGCGGCTTAGATCACTCAGAAGTATCAACGCTTGGACATGCTTCCAGCAGTTAGGTCATGCAGTGACCTAGAGTGTCTGGCTCTCTGTGTGATACTGAGTGGAATTCTTGGCGGAGAGTGAAGAGAAGGGGGGACAACCAGGTCTTAGCCCGGGGTAAAGGGCGAGAGAGAGGGGTGTGCAAGGTTAGAAGAAAGGTAAGAGTGGAAAGGTGAAGGTAGAACCATGACTTGAAGGAGTGTCCGGTAGGGAGACAAGGAGGCGGGGGGACCCTGGCCTCCATCAGGAGGGCTCCGGAGTGGTGCAATCAGTAAGGGTCCAGCAGGGGGCCGAAGTGAGGGGCTAGTAAAAGGTAGTGAAAGGAGAATAGTGATGGGAACATGGTCAGACCCCGTGGAGTGGAGTGAGGGCTCCCAAGATGTGAAAAAGGAAGCGAGAAGGGGTGAAGCGAAGGCAAGGTCAAAAGTGGAGGGGCGACCAACGAAACCGAAGGGGAACATAGTGTAGTACCCCGGGGAGTTAAGAACTGAATAGCCTAGGTCGGATGCCACTTCAAAGCAAGAGAAGGAGGTATGGAGTTTCTTGTTGGAGAACGCCTTCAGATTATTACTATTATTATAAATCATTAAGCTTATAGAGCCAATGGCTATAAAGCAAAGAAAGTACATGATTGTAATGCCTCACACTACTGGTCCCTGATCCCATCTCTTAAAACCCTTTGTCTTCTTCTCAGTGGGCCTCCTGCCATATCCATCCTACTCCTCCTCTATGTCTTCTGCCATCCTCCATTCTCTCCATCTCTCCACCTCTCTCTCATCCCATTCCTCTCCTCTTCTCTCTTCCTCCTCTTCCCTATCCACATCCTCCTCCCCTCTCCTGCCTTTGCCAGAGCACTCAACTCTGACTACTTCACCTAGGTAGTCATTTCTTGTTCCTGCCCAACTCATGCCCACCAATTTCACAACAGCCATCAGGCCAGCCTTGGTTCCAAGCACATCTTGTAGGTGGAAATTTTGAGCAACTTCTCTCAGCAAGTGTCTGTAGTGTTGATATTTGTTGCAGTAAAGTAGGATATGTTCTGGGGTGTGGGGTGCTGGTGTTTGCCTATCACAGGTACATGTGTTGTTGATATTCTCATCCAGTCTGGATACATAGGATTTGAAATAACCATGGCGAAGCCTGAGTTGTGTGACTGTTGCAAGTTGGTGTTTGGACAGATGGCAGAAGTGTGGTGCAGGGCTGAGTGTTGGAAGGTGGAAGTGAATGGACCTAAAGTGTTTGCCCTTTCTAGAATCTGGTAGTTGAGTCCAGTACTAGTGCCAGGCCAGAAGAGCAGACTGCTTGATCTGTGTCTTCAGTTTAGTCAGGGAGAGGTAACTGTTCTCTATGGGTTGGGAATACTAAGCTGCTTGTTTTGCTAGTTTGTCAGCTTCATCATTGCCTTGAATACCAGTATGTCCAGGTACCCAGTGCAGATGAAGCTGTAAGTCAATGTCAGAGTCCAATAAGTCTTTAGCGAGTTGCTGAATATGGAGTGATGTTTGCTGTCCTGGGTGTGGTGTGACTTTGTAGGAGTTCCTGATTGCAGCTTGGTTGTTTGTAAAGATCCAGATGTGATTGAAAGATAGGCTGGTCCTGCTGGCTTCTGTGAGTGCTCTGGCAATACCTGCCAATTCCCCATCATAAACCTTTACTTCCATCCCAAGTCCAATACTCCATCTGCCCACAATCCTTCCACCATGCATCATCACAGCTCCTGCTCCAACTCTTCCATTCTGCAGTCCACTGCCATTTGTATATAGGATAAGGTTGTCTGTATTGTTGATAGTGTTGAAGAGGGAGGTATGTTGGCTGGCTGTTGTAGCTTTGTCTTCAGAGCTAATGCATATGTGAATTCTGGTGTTGAGGGTAGGAAGGCTGATATGCCATAGTGGTTGAAGGTATAGTTGACATTGTTCAATTTCATATCCTGCTGGAAAATAGTTATTTAGTGAATTCAAGACTCTAATCAGTTGGGTGGGAAACTTAGCTTGTAAGGAAGATGATGTCCTCCAGACTGACTTCATCTTCCTATATGGTTCTTGTTGTGGGTCAAAGGAATAGTTGTTTCTTCTCCTGGGTGTTGTTGAAAAAGAATTTTCAGAATCTGAGGTTGAAATGATAAGTGCTGAACATGGAAGAATAGCTATCTGAAGTGTGGATGAATAAGTAGAGGGTGTTCTTTGTCTAACAGTATGGCCCGCAACAGAATATAGTTTGCTGTGTCAGATTCCTACGACATCTGTGGATTGTTAGCGATAATTGAGAGCACTATACAGGAAACCAGGATCCACTAAATACTTGGCACAACTGGCGAAGGTCATCCATTGTTGCAACAACAACCTTCGTGGCTGATAACTTGTGTTGATTATGTCTTCATTGAGAGCGATGAAACGGTAAGCCCCTGTGTCCTGTCGAACTTGGTCCTTGATGACCAACTTGATCGCTTGCTCTATAGCGACAGCGTTTGAAAACCGGGAACGTCAATCAGAGAGGGGTCCACGCCAGTGACGACACCACTAAGAAGGAACCAATATCGCCGTACTGATGTCGTCTCCCTTTTGGGCCAATGGCCCGGCAACACATATAGGCCACATGAATGTCGACACGCCAGAGCCTGACGTCGATGATAGTGAGGGGGATGGAGACGGTCAGTCTGATGCAGCCGATCTGGAAGAGCAAGAAGCCTCTCACTTCCCAAAGGGAATACTGTCTGGCTCGCTATGAGCCCCGGATATGATGAGGGGATGGCAGGGCAGCGTGCATAGCTCAGCGTCCCCCGTTAGAGACGAAATCGAATGCCCCGCAAATCGTATCCCCCTGGCTATCAAATCATTGAACCTACCGAATATGCCGGAGTTGTTGGAATTGTGACGAGAACTGATCCAAGTTGACTTGGTCCGGAAGCCTGAGGCCAGGTCCGATCCAGAATCTGGCAATTAGCGTAACTCTAGGAGACTGTATTTAGTTTCATTTCCTAGGGAGTTTTTTAATTGTAAGGAGGAGCGGAAGTGCGGTACTCAGTTCAATGAGGAAGGCAGCTCTGAGAGGCTACGTGCGAGTTTCGTTCGAAGGGTGTCAATGGTTACGCGCAGATTCATTGTCTACCTATATCTCTAGTATTAGTAGTTAAGTTTAGTATTCCGTATTCCATGGAGTTGTTGAATAGAAAGAAGTTATAATTGCTGACATGCGTCTGGCCAAATGAAGTTGAAGTCGGTGTGAGGCAGTCTAAGAGGGTGAGGCTCTTAGATCATATCTATCAATCCTCGATGCGAGGGGACGCTAAGAGGCGCCGTTCTGCGTCTCTCGGGCAACGACATCTCTTGGAATCGTAAAAATCGTGAGGCTTGAAAGTTTATTTCACATTTCATCAAGACTCGCGATATATATAGATTTCTATGATCTATTGACTATGACCAGCGGAATGGATCTGGCTCCTCTTGGGACCCTAACAGCGATATAACAATTCGATGAGAGGGAGCGTGGGCCACATTAGATATACCTATTTCCAGGGTTCAATGGTTGGTTACCATCATGAGGCGGTTTGCTTGGACATCCTACTACTGGTAGGGCTACCAACTATAGCAGCGCACACACACGGCGTCTAATACATCTATGTAAAGACCCCCTTCTACTCCACCTTCATCTCAATCCCGTATCGCTCTACTTGCCAACGCCTTGCGCCCAGATCTCGGCCATCTGTGCCACAGGATCTACTCCTCTATCGTCTTTTTAAACGATCAAATCGTGCCTCCCGGATGAAATGGTGCCTGTTAACAAACACAGACCTTCCGGCCAAACCGCAAGGTGATTATATACTCCCCAAGTTTGACTCCCGGACAGTATTAATCTTGTGTTTCTATCTAGAGACCCAGCCACCCCCGAGTCTGAGCCAATTCCAGCCAGCACTTTAAGTCTGAGAATGTAAGTGCAATCCTTCCTATCATTAGCCAGTAAGCATTATTAACATTTGATCTAATTAAGATGCCTGGCTATCAAGACTCACGAAATGGAGGCGAGGAGGAGTAAACGCAAGCCTCCCCTTGCTGCCCTCACGGAAAGAACGTAAGCAATTATACATTCATACCCTGAAGAATTATACATCACTGGATGTGGAGCTAAATATTAGCCTTCATGGCCCAGTCAAAAGTGAGAATCAGACAAGAACACTCACTTTGAGCCAGACGTGCAAGAGTCCGAGTTAGTAGACGATGACCTGCTAGAACTCACAATTTGAGAATGCGGTGTACTAACTCCTGTATTTCAGAGGGTGCTATGGCGATATCAAATTGGCTAAAAGTTGGTGGGGATTCAAGAATCCCCTGGAACTGAGCGGCCCCTACGATACCTGGCGTCATGAGGTCAAGGCCTACATACTGGTGTAATCATTTGATCCCGTGCGGTATACCGACCCTCAAAGGGCATCTATTGTTCCCTTCGCCAGCTCCCTTAAGCCTGGCCAGTCATGCATCAAGGTTTTTAAAAAAGCACCATACGGACGAGGTCAAGGAAGTCTATCACCAGTTGAGGGTGTTGGTCAAGGACAGGGCTAAGAAACTCCTGACAGAGAAGGAGCTTGAAAACGCAATGCAGGCTGGTGATGGCACAGTCGCTGGACTTGTGACTAAGTGATTTTCCTGATTCAAGTTCAAACTCTCCCATATTAACAGATCTGCTCAGTAATGCCTTCCGTCTCGACATTCAGTAATCACTAACAGGTTATAAGGATCCACATCATTTTCCAACCTAATGCTGCTAAAGCTGGGCATCCATTCCTTGGCCACACCTGGAGCACAACCAACTCCAAACGCAGTATTGTGTGGGGAGTCCTGGCATCACCGAGCATGCAAGGCCTGTTTGAGGCCTATAAGGCGCGACGTGGGGAGGAGGCAATCGGATTCCCTTGATATCTCATCGGTACGAGTTGAGATGGCTGCCGCCCAATTCCCACTGACCCACAACCCCTCTCCCTCTCCTAGAGCTTATCTTTCTCAATGAAGATGTTGTCATTCGGGTGTGGCTCCTTGCCAACCATGGCAGACATCCCTTAGAGCTCATGGTCCTGGAATTGGGCCCCGACAGGGGAGAGGAAGGCAGCCAAACCCCGGAGCCTGCTAACAGGACATACCCGTATTTTAACCACAAGGTCAGGGATCACACTCGGCAAACAAGAGATTCTGTGAGGGTTACGGAAGTGGAGGAAGACAACGACAACGACAAGGAAAAGAAGGACGATCAGGAGGGCGGGTGTATCTGAAAGGGGGAGAAATCTGGGTTGGACTGGGTGGAGCTGGACAATATGGGCGAGTAGGAAAAAGAAGAGTAGGTGGAAGACTTCACCAACGATGACGACAACTCTACCAACGATGACGACGACAATGACGAGGTGGAGGAGATGGTGGCGGTGGAGGTGGTGGATAATTCTCGGGAGCACCAGCAGGAGAGAGCAATAGTTATCGCAAACGTAAGTTTCTACGCTTTCAGTTAATATAAGATCGAAATTCAATAACTAAAACACCGGAATAGGGTGGCACACAATGGCCCTCAATGCAATCCCACATGGCAAGGCTACGCCAGCGGGATCAAGATGTGCAATCCGAGCAGTAGCTGGCAAGCTCTTCAATGCCATCTGATGCTGAGCAGATCAGATACATTCAGGTGGCTGTCAATAATCACCCCTGGATATTGTGACTTCTGACTAAAGAAGGCCGCCGGTGTGTTGGGCTGGAAGGTGCCATAGACAGCCCTCCGGCTGGCCTCTCAGACACTTTCGTGGAACATCCAGCTGCACCCCTCTCCCCCATGATCCCCAAAGTCACTCTGGCACCCTGAACACCAGATGCTGCAACTATTGCTCCAGCTCCCACGACGCCAAACCCTGGCCCTATTCCGCCGCCTTCCACAACCCCCAATCCTATGACACTTTCCACGATTAGCCCTACGTCAATTGCACCCCTTTTCCCCATCAATCCCACAGTCCCTCCAGCTCCGGCAATCTCTGATGGTGCCAGGATTGCTCCAACTCCAACGTCTCCGAATGCTGCATCTATTCTGCCGCCTTCTAGATCCCGGGCTCTTGCAAAGCTTTCCTAGATTCATCCTGCGCCCATAGCTCCTCTGGCGCCTGACTCACAAAACGTCCCCATGGTCGGGGGCACGAAAACGCAAAAGCCGAAGCTACAACGACGTAGCCACCCGATTTCAAACTACTGATTTCAGGGTTTGGACAATGTCCCCTGGCTGATTCTTTTTTCTCAAGCGGTCTTTGATTGTGATGCTGTATTCCTGTTGGAATGTCTGGAATTGTCTCTACAGCATAGTGTGTTTTTTAGCTAGAGTCACAGTAATCCTAGCATTGCGCCCTTGCATTGGCGTCTCATACCAATTGTGATCTCTCGCACCAGGCACTGTGTAAGATAGTGATACCCTTTCCCTCTTACTTGAACATCAGTGACTCCCAGCTTCGTCTGCCTCAGCTGTGCTCGTACTTGAAATTCTTCTGGACTACGTGCATCTCGCTTTTTCGATCCACAAACGGACTGGTATCGGGGGACAGTGAATACTGTTATCTGGATGTTCTGTGGTGTTGATTTGACGTCTGGAGATGAGGTTTATTTTTTCCATTGTTCTAATCCTTTTTGGGTGTGACATATGTCTTGCCAGAATTGATATTGCTAACCAATTCTCATTGTGGCTAGATTTCACCCAGCCTCCTACCTTAGCGAGACCCATCTCGTCGACATTTTCACACAACTGTCTCGAAACTATGAGAATTGAGCTTATCTAGATAACGTAGATAATGTTGAGAAATAGAAAACCCCATTCTGCAGGCCTGACTTTGCATTCAATACCGAGTGATCGTTTGTGATGATCCATCATCCCGGCCCTTTGTCATGGCTTATATCACCTGATACGTCCTGTCGAACCCAAGATAACTTTGTCAACTCCTGCTCTTTGCAATACCCGAGATCCATCCAATTCTCCTACATCCCCATATCCTGATAATTCTCTTGCTTAATGATTACTAACCGCCTAGTATTGCACTATGCCTAGGGAACAAGCCAATTCAGGCAGTCAATTGACTTCATGAGTAGGACACCTGGCCCGGTGTAGATGTGACGTCGTACCAGAGTTCATGAAATACACCAGTCAGCCAACTCCCGGAACACAAGCAAGCAATCGGAATGGGCATAGGCACGATATCTTACCTGGCAGCAGGGCATCCGGATTGGGAACAGAGCAGAACCAATCGGTCACCTCCCGGATGTCAAACTACCAACAATCACGTCAGAGCACTTCACTGGGGCCAAATGAAACGAGGGCTCTTGAATGGCAACCCAAGCGGCCCCCGAGATCAATAATACACGCCATGACGGATATCAAACCCCAAACGGAGCCTGATAGACAATAGTATTTGCAAGTGTGTCGTCTAAGCAAGGATAGCAGTGATACGTACCAAATCCTAGACAACTGTGAGGAAACTGAATCTGATACTGAGCTTGATACAGAAGAGCTCGATGTTGAAGAAGGCACAGCATCCACGCGGCGTCAAGGATCATATGCAGCTGGCCAACAGGGACTCAGGGCCGAATTAGTGGTCCGACGACTTTGTGAATTTGAGCCACTTCCGGATCGTAGGAAGTATCTCTTGTCAGGTGACTCCAGTAGCTCGTGGATGCTGAATACATGGGTGGTGGAGCCGACATTCCCGTCTTCTAGCACAGCACGATATTCCTCCCAGCTGGCCACCCATAGCCCCATCATGTCTGGCATCCAAAGCTCGAGTCCACCAAGTGAACCGAGTGCACCGGGTGACGAACATATGGGGCCGAAAATAGACTCGCAGTGAAATACAGTGACAGGGGCAGAAGGGGAAATATTAGGGAAGGTGATGGTTCTGATGCTCAGGTACACCCTTTTCGATGACCCAGTCCCGAACACCATTGCTTTGAGGTCGCTGGTGTACATAGTTTGGAGAAAGAAACAGGATGCCATATCCGATGCACGGTATATTGAACCGTCGGAGGAGAGTGTGGAGCAAGTAAGTCAACCAATGCAGGCATTATACGACGCAGAATAGGGTATTAACAACCCAAGCTTCGTCCAAAACACAGATCAGTCAGAGTGCGGTTACTGTACCATATCAGGGTGAATATTGAAAGGACATAAAATCTTCCGAAAGACCCTACAGCTATTGCGTGAAGGGTTGATTACCTCCTAGAAGGGGACAGGTTCATGTACTCACCCAATAGATATGATGTTGGGCTCAAGTGGTTTATTAAGCTAACATTGTGGCTCTCTGTGAACTGGGCGTATGACTCAACATTCAGGTTCCTTGCACCTCTGATTGCCAACTCACTATGCTGCAAGTATTTGATAGGGTGAAAATGCAAGGATGCTGCAATGCGGTTTATTGAAGCGGATCAACGGTACGATAATCTGCCTGAGGTATGCAATGCTCTGCCATGCACTGCGGGCATGGCAAACCGTGATATATAAGACCTCATCTCACTTCAAGCATGATGTAGTTATAGGTAAGAGCGTGTGAATCTTGGGGTGTGTTATAAAAGACCAGGACGGCTAAGAGATGACTGAAATACAAGACCTTTTCGTGAGGCAAAAAAGATATGTGGTTCGGGTTCGCAAAGCAGACACAGGAAGCATGTATTTTGAATCTTCATCAAACAATCTCTTGAAGGCTTGACAATCAGCCTAGCTTCAGGCAGCAGCAGCATGAAGGCTTTACAGACGACTATGACGCCGGTTACGTAGAACTGCAGTGTCTGCTAGGTGGCGAGAGTCGTTGACAGCCTGCGATGCGAAGGCCAACACCAATTGACGCACTTGTCCAGAGCCTAGGATGGGGCCATGACAGCCTGGATCAGTCATAGGAAACAGAAACATCATTGTATTTCAGCCAGACTTCAGTCGACTTTGAGTCTATGTTTCGAGATGCATATCCAGCCTGTCTCGAAGAGAGGTGTAGCCAGGCTGAGGAACGAGAACAGGTGAGCGCCAGGAGCTCTGGTCCATCCAGCTGCCTATCACTCAGCTTCGAGGATTGTCAGCCTGGGCAGGTTCCATTGGTAGAGAGTGGTAATGTACAACACGATGCTGAGGGTGGACAGGACGTAGTGGGCATCAGAGGGGGTGATTAGGAGAATTTTGGGCATGATGAGTTATTGAAATAGAGTTAGATTATGCAATAGTGATGTGAAGAGAATCAGAAGGGTATCTGGTCGTACAGTAGAAATGAGAAATATTAGCAAGTGATGTTCAGATGACAGGAAAATAGTAAATGAAACGTCAGGATGAGGTAGGGAAGAGAGCGCGACACGGAGATACACATCGGGACAGTGTCTAGAACATGTGTGAAGAAAGGGGGACAATTCTTCACAGGCTATCTGGAAGAAGCAGTATAGGATAAGACGTTATGGGGAGGGTATTCAGACGCCAGGGAGATGCTTCTGCAGAGCATGAGCGAGGATCTGGGATGCTTCACGACCAGGTGAAAAATCCAGACAGCACGAGTATTAGATACGAACTTCATGCAGAGAAGGCGACGATTTTAGGCGACGACAAGAAGCCGTCAGGAGGAATGGTGAGGTCATATCACATTGTCAGGAAGCAAGAAGGGAGAGTCAAACGTCGTCAGGACACACAGGATGGTGGGGTCAGTGTCCGGAAGGCATCAGGATGTGGGAGAATGCAAAAAAGATCTTCCAGATACGACGCCGATCCCACGTCGTATCCAGAGTCAAGGTTTCCGTTTTGGGGATCCTACGTGTCCTGTATGTCAGATGCACAGGATTCAAAGTCATATTTTTGCTGATGGTTGTATTACTGGTGTCTCCCCCACTTGCTTAGAATCAAGTTCCCTGCGTTAGATGCCTAGAATAGCTGTCGATTGTCAGCGAAGATTGAGAATACTATACAGGAAATGAGAATCTGCTCATACATGACAAAACTGGCAAAAATGATCAACTGCTCGGTCAATGAGCTTAAGAGTCTATACCTTGGGTAGATTATGTCTTTATTGAGAGCAATGAAATTGTCAGCCCCTGGCTCCTGTGGAACCCAGTCTATGAGGACCCACTAGATTTCTTGGTCTAGTGTGTTCACTTTGGACAACTGGGAATGGCAATTAGATAGTGGTCCACGCCAGTGAGGCCACTGTTGATGAGAAACCAATATCTCCTAATTGATGTTGTCTCCCATGGGGCAAATAATCCAGCATCACCTATATGTCAAATACATGCCTGCACATGAGAGCCCAACAGCGATGATGATGATGGAGATGGTGACTGGGATTGTGACAGCAAGTCTGATGCAGCAGGCAAACTAGAGGAGCAAGATGCCACTCATTTGCCACAGGGAAGACATCCTGCAGGAATATAGGTCCCAGATGTGACGACTAGATGTAAGGGAAGCATGTGTAGCTTACTGTCCCCTATTGGAGATGACATTGAATGCTCCGCAAAAGGTATCACCCTTGCTATCAAATAGTGAAACTGACTGATTATGCAGGAGTTATCCAAATTGTGACTAGAGCTTATCTGAGGCGACTTGGTAAGAAAGTGTGGGGCCAAGTCCGATCCAGAATGCAGCAATCAGCATAAGACTAGGAGACTGCATTCAGGATGTATTGATAGGGAGAGTTTGAAGAGCAGGAAGGAGCGGAAGTGTGGTACTCAGTTCAATGACAAGTGTAGCTTTAAGCGGTGAAGGGAGAGTTTTGTTGTAAGAGTGTGAAAGGTGATGAGCAGATCAATCGTCTACCTAAATGTCTTGTATCAGTAGCTAGTTTAGTATTTAGTATTTCATGAAGTTGTAGAATAGAAAGAGGATTTCATTGCTGACATGTGTCTGGCTATTTCAAGTGGAAGTCAGTGTGACATAGCCTAAAAGAATGAGGCGCTTAGATCTAAACTTATCAATCGTCCATCCCAGGGGAAGCCAATTGATGCATGTCTATGTCTCTCAGGCAACGACATCACTTGGGGTGGGGAAAAGTATGAGGCTCAAAAGTTTATTTCACATTTCATAAGGACTCATGATATGTATAGACTTGCATGATCTATAGAGAGTGACTGGTGCGAAGGATTGACATCAGCCAAAATAATATATAGCGCCCAGAGTGCCCTGTGCATCTGGCCCACCTAGCCCACATAAAGTCAATCACGAATCAGAACGCAACTTGTACTGCTCTCTAACTCAGGGCGCACCTGGTGCAACACTTAATCTTGCAGAATGCACCTGGTGCAACACTAGATCTTCAGGAGATAGAGTCAAGGCTACCCCCGTTACCTGGTCCTGATCTAGGTCATAATACTGGCATAGTAGAAAAAGTCTCCTTAAGTAGTCTTCTATGATATTTGTAATTCCACTAACGTCAACAACCCCCCCAATACATCATCTCAACAACCAACACTTCTCCTTTTTCCTGCACAGAGATTCCTGTTAAATAAATCTTTTTAAACACTTTGCCCAATTTTTAGATTCAGATTCCCACTTTTACCCCTATCTTGGCACACTTCTTCAATTTTACCCCTATTTTTACCTCTGAAAACTGATCTTTCCCCCACCCCAGCAGGAGTTTAAGAGCTCCTGCTCTGAATCTTTCAGAGGACTCTCCTGAACCCATTCTGGATCTTCTGTTATATTTTTAGCTAAGTGGCTCTCCTTTTGCATACCCTATTGTGATTTGGTTTTATATTTCCCCTGTTTGTTGTGACTTTTTGAAGTTGTTTATTTGCCCCCTGCATGCTTCTAGTTGCTCTGCCAACTCTTATCACCTTATCTTATCTCCTAATACTTGCTCCACCATGATACCACACTACCCCACCTACTCTGATGCCTACTCAACTTCCCCTCCCTGGGGTAACCACTACCAGAGTGGCCCTCAATGATGATAGTTCCATATTTTATTCCTCTCTACCTGATCCCAGGACTCCTCCAGCCAGACATCCTCCGACTCCTGACCTTGCTATTCCCAGAATCAAAGCCAAAGTTAGAAGAAGTCTTTCCCCAATTCCCTCTTCAATTACTATTCCTTTGCACCAGCTTTACTCTTCAACACCTCCTCCTCCTACCTCTGCTCAAAGAGAAAAGAATGTATCTTTTAATGAGTTACTTTATGATATTATTGACCAGATACAGGATTTCAAGAGAACCTTTACAGAGCCAGAACAGGAATTCCTCAGTCAACTTATTCTTACTATTTGCAGCTCCCCTGATAATTACATACCTGATACTGCCCCCATTATTCCTACCTCTGCCCCTCCAATTTCCCAAGCTATGGAAACTAGACTCACCAAACAGGAAGAGACCTTGAACCATATTCTGACCAGATTTGACCAGCTAACAGCACCTGCCCCCTCTTCTACTACTCGTTCTACTGGAAAAAAGACTTGGGCTAATATTGTTGAACAGGCAACACCTTCTAGCACATCTCCTACTTCAACTGCCCATGTCAACAAACCCTCCAGAAAGAAAGTAACAGCCAACCCAGAGCCTGAGTGAACCTTGATTCTCAAGCCTGGTACTCCTCCGGTCAACTTCAATCCTCTTCAGATGAGAGAGTCTATCAACAGTGCTTTGTGTTAGGGGTAGCCGATAGCGGAACTATGATATTGGGCTAGGCCTGGGTAGGGGTCTTCGGAGATTTGTCTAAGAAGGCTCGTAGGTAACTACCTCTCGTGAGGAGTAATTGAGGTAAGATAAAAGATAATTGCGTAAGAATAAGATTTGTAGCGTAATAACTTTTTTATATTGAGAAGATCTCTTCTCCGGTGCTTGATGCTACTTCTAACTACCCCGCGAGATCTTCTATACTTATAGTATTTCCGAGAGTACTTGTTACTCCTATACTAGCGAAGTACCTTCCTGACTTCGTCTTGATTTATGAATGTGCGAACCTCTTTTGACCCTGAAGACTCGCACACCACTTCAGCTAAATCCTTTGCTAAGTTAATTGTCTTTCCAATTACTTGCATTCGATCTTTGCACTGTATGAACTTAGTCTGTATATGCAGCCTGGCTCGCTATCAAACCAGTCGTTCCTTCCGGTCATGTTCTGATCAAGATTTCTCATGCCATGTAATCATATGCTTACTCCTTACGAAGCTAAGTACATATGTCGGTCGGCTTAACTTTGGAGCGCCATAACTTCTCCGCCAACCGATTAAACTTCGCAGTTTGACTTCGTACTAATAGAGCGCCAACTCTTATCTAGAAATCAGCGAATACCTCTCAGTCGCATCCCTCGTATAAAGATATAGAGGTTGATTTGTGATCATGACATAGTAATAATAACTATGACGGCAGTGTGGGTTGAACACGTGACCTTCGGATATCACACCAGTGATTATACCGTTTAGCCAATGTCGGGACCGCAGGGGTATGATGGCCGTATTTTTGAGGTCTGTGCGCAGGGGTCTGTGCGCTTTGGAGGTCTGTGCGCTGGATTCCAGTATTTCATACATGGGCTTCCAATGTGCCTAACACGAGCTCCCTCCTTAAGGTTTCGCCTCGAATACCTTTTATTTTATATAACTAGATCCAATTTATTCCAACTTCCTTTTTGAACTCGAAGTAGTAGGGTAAAAAACCTCATTCGTTTGCTTGTCCACATGAGGAAAACCTTTCCTAATTCATTCAACTTCGGCCAGTCCCGGCATATCCGGGTTCTGCCTATGAAAACTTTCTACCATCTCCTGAGCGTTTGTTAACCCTTCCGGGGGTTCCCAAGTATTCTCGTCTTCCGCACATCCCTTCCATTTTACAAAATACCGAAGTTCTTTGAACGTCCGGTTTCGTCTTCCCACCTTTCTAGTGTAAGTGATTATCTCACTTTTAACTATTCTTTCCACCTCCTATTCGAGATCTCCCTCAACATCCTCGGGTTCTCTAGGTGGTTGTTCCCTGTCCTCCCGTATTGAGGTTCAGTAGGGTTCCAGTAATGATATATGGAAAACCGGATGTATTTTCCATTGTGGGGAGATTTCGAGTTTGAAGGCTTGGTTGCTCTTCTTAACTTCCAACACTTTGAATGGTCCGTGAAGCTTTGGGCTTAGCTTTTTCGTTGGTCGCTTAATTCGTATGTTTTTTCCGTTTAGCATTACTAAGTCCCCAATCTTAATGTCCGGCTGCTGTTTTGCTTTCCGGTTGTAATATCTGCCCATATCTTCACGACTTATTTCCAATGCCGTTTTAGCTTGTTGGTGTATGTTCTGCATCCAGTGTGCATAGAGTCCTGCTCCTGGATTCTGAGCTTCCCGTTCCTTCATCCATTCCGTTTGTGGGTGGAAACCGTAATTGGCGTAGAAAGGTGACAACCCATGGGCGGTTGTAGTGGAGTTGTTGTATGCATGCTCCGCTAGTGGTAACAGCTGAAACCAATCGTCCTGATCGTAGTTGACAAAGTTGCGTAAATAACCTTCCAATGTTGGGTTGGTTCTTTCCATTTGTCCGTCGGTCTGGGGATGGTAAGCTGTTGACATCTTGCGCTTAATTCCTAACGATTTGCATAAAGACTCCCAAAATTCCCCCGAGAATTTAGCATCCATGTCTGATATTATCTCGGTGGGGAGTCCATGAAGTTTCCAAACTTCTCGTAAGAAGGTATCTGCCACGTCTTTTGCCGTTGCGTTGTCTCCTAGGCCTATGAAGTGGGCCATTTTTGTGAATCGGTCTACTACTACCATAATCTGCATGTGTCCCTGGGATTCTGGTAGGTGTGTAATGAAGTCCGTGGAGATAGATGTCCATGCGGCGAAAGGAACTTGCAGTGGTTGTAGTAACCCATACTTTGCATGTCATGGTGACTTATTGTGCTGACATTCATCACATGACCTCACATAGTCGTTAATCCAAGGGGTGTGTCCTTTCCAGTAGAAGTCTTGGGTAACAATTTCAATCGTTTTTTCTTGACCAAAATGCCCTGCTACTCGTGAGTCGTGACATCCTTTGGCGATTGAGGTTCGTAGCGCTTCATTGTCGGGAATATACAAGCGGTTCTTGTAGTAAAGTAACCCCTGCTTCCTATGCCAGTTCTTTGGTGGTTCCTTCCCGCCGGCCTCCAACTTGTCCAATTCCTTCTGTCGGTCCATCCATTCCTTGTCCTTCTCTCCTGCTGTCAGCACCTCTGTGACGAAGTCTGTATTAAAGCCCTTCATTTCTGCTTGGGATAGAATAGCGTTTGACATCATAACATGTTCTTGTGTTAACCGTGGGTGACTTTCCATGTCCTCGATATCGAAGTATTCGTTGTTTCCCTTTTCGGCTTGTAGGAAACATACCATGGGTGGCGAGTCTAGTACCTCGATGGTTCGCTTAGGGGAGAGATCGGTGCTTCCAAAACCCTTGTCCAATCGTTCCGTCTCCAGAAGATTATCTACTTCCATTATGTCTGATGTGTCAATTTTCTCTATTATGAGTTGCGCTATTCGGTCACCTGGTTGAATCCGACAATCAGCTCCACTGTGGTTTACCATAACGACCTTGATTTCTCCTGTGTAGTCTGCGTCCACCACCCCCCCATTAATTGCGATGCCTTTTTTGCTAGCCAGTCAGCTTCGCGGAGCAATTCTTGCATAGGTGCCTTTTGGTAGTCCGATCGCTATTCCCGTCTCTGCCAATACCTGACCCTGTCCTGGTATGGTGAATTCCTGAATTGCGTATAGGTCATGGCCTGCCGCTAGTCTTGAACCTTTAGTTGGGAGTACAGCGTAGGTAGAGAGTCGTTTTATCCGGATCACATTCCGGTTT
Organism: Tuber microsphaerosporum; assembly: GCA_003521225.1. Taxonomy (NCBI): domain Eukaryota; kingdom Fungi; phylum Ascomycota; class Pezizomycetes; order Pezizales; family Tuberaceae; genus Tuber; species Tuber microsphaerosporum. The sequence goes on along the minus strand of QOVD01000169.1, from coordinate 51,606 downwards.
AGTTGTTCCATCCCCGAAACGTATCCTTCATCTTCGCCTTCAGCATAAATGAGTGCTAATTCGAAGTGCTCGGGCTTTAGAATAGACTGCTCGCTGTGCTTAGCTCCCTCCTCAGGACGGTACTCCGGCCGTCGGCTGAGTGCATCTGGCTTCCCTCCTCTTTTTCCAGGTCGGTAAATAATTTTAAAATTATAATCCCCCAGTCTTTGCGCCCATCTTATCTGCCTCTGGCTCCAAACCTTGGTAGTTAGAAAATTTTGCAAATTTTGATGGTCAGTATAAACGGTTATTGGTTTATCCGATCCAACCAGATAATGTCGCCATTCTTTGAAGGCCTCCAAGATGGCGAGCAATTCCTTATGGTGAATCTCGTAGTTGCCTTCTGCTTCGTTCAGTTTTCTGGAGTGGAAAGCTACCGGATGTAGTCTTTTTTCCTTAAATTGTGACAAAACGCAGCCAAGTGCAAAGTCGCTTGCATCTGTTTCCACTACTGATTCTCGATCTGGGTAAAAATGTTCCAAGATTGGTGCCGTGGTAAATCACTTTTTGAGCTCTTCAAAAGCGGTATCCTGTTTTGGCCCCCAGAAGAATTTGCTTTTTTCTCCTTTTAGCGTTTCCGTGATAGGCGTACAGATTTTTGAGAAATCCTTGATGAATCGCCGATAAAAGTTGGCAAATCCGATAAATATCTGGACTTCCTTAACCGACCTCGGTGGCTTCCAGTTCCTAATTGATTCCACCTTGCGCTCACTCATTGTGACGCCATTGGTTGTGACGATGTAGCCTAGGAATTCTACCGACTCCACGTGAATGACTGATTTTGTGATTGATATTGCTAATTGGTGCTCCTGTAGTTTATCCAGGACTTTTCTTACTAGTTCCTAATGTTCTTCCACCGTCTTGGAATAGATTAGAATGTCGTCCAGGTAAACTACTACTCCATGATCGAGAAATTCTCAGAGGATTTTGTTCATCATGGCTTGGAAAGTTGCAGGTGCATTGACCAGTCCGAAAGGCATTACTTTGTATTCGAAATGCCCGTATCTGGTTTGAAACGCCGTTTTCCATTCATCACCTTCGCGTATTCTCAACAGATGGTAACCGTCTTTTAGATCCAATTTGGTGAATATTTTTGCGCCTGCTACTCGATCTTTTAGTTCTCCCATTAATGGTAGTGGGTACTTATTTAAGATCGTTAATTTATTGAGGTTTCGATAATCCACGCAGAGACTTAGTTTCCCATCTGGTTTCGGAACAAAAAGGATTGGTGCCCCTGCTGGAGACTGACTGTGGGCGATCTTTCCTTGTTTTAGCATCTCCTTTAGGTATTTGTCTAACAAGTCTAGCTGATATGCCGACATGGGATAAATGGGTCCCCAGGGTGGTTCAGCGCCTGGCTTGAGATCAATCGCATGATCGAATGTTCGTCGGCCTGCTAAAGTTTCCGCCGTTGAGGTGAGGAATAGCTCCTTGTATTTCTCATAGGGTTGTGGTAGCAAGTCCAGGAGTACTTGGTTGGGATCGTCCACTTGTTTTATTCTTCCACAGTATTGGGCTTCCTCGTCGTAAGTTACGGTTTCGTCCCATTCAAACATTCCTCCTATTCCTTCATCTTCGACATGTCCTTGACAACAATGCTCGTTGAATGCCCACTTCTTTGGGTCTGCAATATTCGCAATAGGGTGTTCCTTATGCCACCATCCGAACGGGATGATTAAGTTGTATTTGCCTGCCGCCGCTACTTCGCAAGATATATCTGAGCGGTGGCCATTATTTCCTATGTCTAGGAGTAAGGGATGAGTAAAGTGTTTACCGCCTGAGGGGTTAATTTCCCCATCAAAGGCTAGAATAGGTAGCGTGTTCTGGCGTGTTTCGTATGGAATGTTGAAGTGTTCAACTAAATCTTTGTTGATTAAAAATATGTTTGATCCTGAGTCCAGAAGTACTCGGATGCGTATTCGTTTTCCTGTAGTTTCGATATATGCTGGCCCTTCTCGGCAGTTATAATGTGCGGGTTTGGGGATTTGAGTTTGTAATCGTTTGCCAACTGGCAACGTGGCCATGTCTTTTCGTTTGGTCATCGTGGTTACGTGCAGGTATTTGGGGTTTGTTACCACGCCTACGTAGTTTCGACTCTTAAAGTCTCCTGTGACAAACTAAAACATGTCAATAGCTCGGTTACTGGGCAGCCCACTACTAGCGGTCTTTACTTCTTGCCGAAGAATTCCCATAAACCTCCGGACTGCCAGGGTATTTACCAGCTCGCCTATCCAACCTCTAATCGTCTCGAGCTGTTTATTACCTCAGGGAGTAATTCCGGATCCTCGGCATCTTACTACTAACATTCAACCGGACCCTGTATTGGTTGGACAACGTCGTGATGCTTCGACGCATGTGCCCTGTCACTCACCTGAAAGGTCTGGGTGGATGTACTTCGGGGCTGATCTGAAAATTTGGTTTCCTGTTCTCCCAATCACCGTTGGTTTGAACTGCTGTCTGGGGGTTCCTCGTTGGACTGATCGTATTAAGGGGGTTTTCCCTTATCGTCTTCCTAACTCTTTTTCTTCTTCTGGGTACTAGTTAATCCTTTCCCCAGGTCGCTCCGCTTTGTTCTCTTAGGCCTTCAGGGTTACGCCCGATTACTACTTCATGTAGTCTCTCATGATTTTTGATTTCGATTTCGGAGGGAGGGCTTCCTCCGAGTACCCGATTGCCGTCGCCATCGGTGCCGTGAGTAACTTTAAGTTATCTCCATATCGCTGAAGTCCCATGCCATTGGTCGCTCTATCTGGTTGACCCTGGGTACTTCATCCTCAGTTGGTTGCTTACTTAGAGCCGCAGATTGTCTTGGTTGGAAAGGAGTCGGTGGGCCGGCTTTCCATTGCCGCGACTTCGGGTAGGGGGCCTTTTTATGATAAGGGTTCTTGGATTCTATTGCTGAAATCTGAATGGACTTTCGGCATTCAGCCCATTTGTGGTTATTCATTCCACAACGGGTGCACTGTTGGTTGTCTTTTCGAGCTTGGATAACCTGTTCTTTAATGTCACCATGCGCTGTTTTCCAATCCGTATGTTCCACTTTTCCTTTAGTGGTGGTCCCCTTATTTTTTCTTTCCGCCTCCTTTTTGGCTTTGTACTCCGCCTTTTCCTCAGCGGTGTATGTTTTTCGTTGCTTCTTAGGTTTGGAAGTTTTCTCTTTCCTTTTCCTTTTTCCACCCGAATCGCCTTTAGTTGCTGTGGGATGATCATGTCGTAGTGCGACTTGTTCTAAAAAGGTCTCCTCCCGCCTGGTGACTTCTCTTATTGCTGCCATCCAATCGCTATCACTGGCGTATTCTTCAGTTGATAATCGTCGTAAGGCTTCTCTTGGGAGTCGTCGTTCGATCATCTGGCGCCACGCGATCCCACTCCTGTGGACATTAGTGTTTAAGTTCTCCATATCTAGGAGATACTTATCGACGTTATTTTTATACTGGACCTTTTCCATTAGTGCCAGTGCTCTTTCACCCTCATGGGTTAGTGCAAAACGGGTGACGCATTGATTCCTGAATGCTTCCCAATACTCATATCCTTCCACCTTGAGGTGACCCATTTCTCCTGTCATCTTTTTCCTATAGATTATGGCGAATGCCGACACGTCTTCCCCTTCCATTCTTCCTAAGGCGTACTTAATACGTTCCTTATCAGTTTCCCACTGGTGTGGATTTCTTTTGAAGTAGTCCTCGCATTGTAGTAACCAAAGTTTAATGTCTTGGTGTTTGAGGTTCTTAAAGGTTGGGGGTGCGTCTGATTGTTTTTTACCACTATGCGCAATGGCCATTCCTATTGCTTTAGCTAACAGGGCTACCTGCGGATCAGTTGGGTTGCCTCGTTCGGGTCTCCAGGATGGTCCGCCATTTCCCCTGTTTCCACCTTGCTCATCATCGGAGTCATGGTCACTTGGGTCAGGGTCGTTTCCGCCTGGTGGTTGCCTTGGTGGTCCTTGATTACCACCATCGTCTCTTGGGTTTGTGGGGTATTCTTCTGGTTGTTTCCCCTTGTTTTGCCTAGTCGGGTTTTGCCTTTCCTGCATCCAGCGCTGGATTCTATCTGGTGTTTCGGCTACTTGCGGGGCCGCTGGGGCTGGTTGGGCAGGGACCGTGGTTGTCGGAGTTGGCTGGAGATTTGCTAACAATCTCATCACCGGTTCCATTTGTGCGGTCTGGGTATTTGCGAAGGTTTTCTGTGCTTCGGCTTGGTCGGATACCACTTTTTGGAGTATCGCTATGTCTTGCGCATGTTGAGCTTTGAGTTTTAATACTTCTTGCTCCAGTATAGAATCTCTTGTTGCCGAAGCTTCGCCCTCTTCTTCAATGTTAACATGACGTTGGGAACTGACTGCTTCATGGCGACTTTGTCGCTCATTAGCCGTTTTTATTTCTTGAGCCATCCTGGCTAACTCCTCTTGTCTAGTATAAGTAGCATTTTCTACTGCAATAATGAGTCCCTCGAATGCTTCAGTTTTCTCCGCATCCAATTGCTTTCCGTCTGCCACCTTTTTCCTTGTGTCGTCCATTTCCGAGACTAATCCTTGTACCGTCTCGGCAAGGTCGCCAATTTTTACCTGATTGGTAGTAATTCGTCCGTCTAAGTGTCGTGCAGCCTATGCCGCTCGTTCCATTAGACTGCGTAGGTAGGCGTCGGTCTTCCTTGGTCTTGGGGATCCCTGTCTTCTCCCAGATCCTGAGGCCGCTATTGTGGCCCCAATTCCTCTTGGTGCGGGATAAGGGGATCCCGTTCGTCTTTGTGCGATGTCTGAGTGTATTGGGACATCAGTGCTGGAATGAACGGAAGCTCCTGATCCTTCTGTGATAGGTTCCATTGGACTTGGCGGGTCTCCGCCTGTCGTATCCATAGGTTCTCCGCCCATAATAAGAGGTCTTGATGGGAAGGACATTTTGATATGTCAAGAGGGAATTCTTTCGCTAGTGCAGAAAGATAATTTGAGGTGAGCCTTGGTAACAAGGAGAACTATCAATATAGTGTTAGGGGTAGCCGATAGCTGAACTATGATATCGGGCTAGGCCTGGGTAGGGGTCTTCGGAGATTTGTCTAAGAAGGCTCGTAGGTAACTACCTCTCGTGGGGGGTAATTGAGGTGAGATAAAAGATAATTGCGTAAGAATAAGATTTGTAGCGTAATAACTTTTTTATATTGATAAGATCTCTTCTCCGGTGCTTGATGCTACTTCGAAGTACCCCGCGAGATCTTCTCTACTTATAGTATTTCCGAGAGTACTTGTTACTCCTATACTAGCGAAGTACCTTCCTGACTTCGTCTTGATTTATGAATGTGCGAACCTCTTTTGACCCTGTAGACTCGCACACCACTTCAGCTAAATCCTTTGCTAAGTTAATTGTCTTTCCAATTACTTGCATTCGATCTTTGCACTGTATGAACTTAGTCTGTATATGCAGCCTGGCTCGCTATCATACCAGTCGTTCCTTCCGGTCATGTTCTGATCAAGATTTCTCATGCCAGGTAATCATATGCTTACTCCTTACGAAGCTAAGTCCATATGTCGGTCGGCTTAACTTTGGAGCGCCATAACTTCTCCGCCAGCCGATTAAACTTCGCAGTTTGACTTCGTACTAATAGAGCGCCAACTCTTATCTAGAAATCAGCGAAAACCTGTTGGTAGCATCCCTCGTATAAAGATACAGAGGTTGATTTGTGATCATGACGTAGTAATAATAACTATGACGGCAATGTGGGTTGAACACGTGACCTTCGGATATCACACCAGTGATTATACCGTTTAGCCAATGTCGGGACCGCAGGGGTATTATGGCCGTATTTTGAGGTCTGTGCGCAGGGGTCTGTGCGCTTTGGAGGTCTGTGCGCTGGATTCCAGTATTTCATACATGGGCTTCCAATGTGCCTAACACTTTGAGCAAGGCCAAGCTGACTATTACTGTGATTCTTGTCAGACTTTGTGTCAATAACAACATAGCAATTGAGGTGAAGCCCGGTCATACTGCAGCTGAACTAAAAGAGCAGGAGAGTGTTTGGAGCCACTTGGGACCTGGGCTACAGGAGGTGGTTGTGAGAGAAAGATGGTATAAACTAGTTGCCCATTCTGTTCCTACAGACTTGTTTGTGGCAGAGTGTGAAGAGAAACAAATGGCAGCATTCAGGGAGGATATTGAGACTTACAACCAGAACATTGAACTAGCTGCCCCACCAAGATGGCTGACAAAACCAGAATCTAGATCATGGAAGTTGCACTCCTCTTTTGTGCAATCTTTTAAAACTCTTAGAGAGTTGAAATATACACTAAGAAATAGACTTGTGATTGCAGGAACATCAGTCAAAACCACAGAATTTGTTGATGTCAAGCCAAATACACAATGCAGAAACTGTAAGAAGTTTGGCCACCACCAGAGAGCATGCAGAAATACTACCAGATGTCAACTTTGTGGCAATCAACACTCCACCAGCCTTCACCAATGCTCTACATGCCAGTCAACAAAGGAATGTTCCCATACTCTGTTCAAGTGTGCTAATTGTCATGGCTCTCATAAGGCTACAGATCTCAGATGAGAAGTTTACAGGAACTTAGTTAAAAAACTAGAACTCCCTACCACTGACAATCCTGTCCATTCCTTATGAGAGGCACACCAATCACTATTGTTCAGCACAACTGTGCAAAGACTTATGAAGTATTGACCTCATTCCTTCACTACACTAATGGTAAAGCAGATATTATTCTTGTTCAAGAGCCCTGGATGGCTCCAGATGGCACTGCATACTCACATCCCTCTATTGTTTCTATTCTACCAGATACTACTAATAATGAGAAACCTAGGACAGCTGCATATATCAGCAAATCAAGACTGGACATCCTTTGTACTTACAGATCTGACTTTCAGTCTCATCTTAATGGTGATGTTCTTCCTCTGCAGATTCTTGCTGGAAAAGAGAAGTTCACCCTGTGGAATATTTATAATGAAAGAAAAAGCTGACACCAGATTCGAGGCCACTCTACACCATGGTGAGCACTCTGCACCAGCTGCACATCCCACCTCACTCCATTCTCTGTGGTTACTTCAATGCCCACCATAGCTTATGGGATTCAGCACTTCTGCAGCATATCAGAGGTGATGTTCTGGTTGAGTGGTTTAGAGCTAACAACTGTGATCTAGTTAATGAACCTGATAACTCTAGCTACAATTACAGATATGGCTCAGGCACTTCAATTCTAGACCTCACACTTGCAACACATGATATATTTGACAGGGTGGTGGATTGGGCTGTTGATATTAATGCTAATACTGGAAGTGATCATGAGGTGGTAAGATTCACACTTGCATTTGACACTGATAACTTAGTTCCAAGTCCTATGAGCAACAAATACAGCTGGCAGAAAGCAGATTGGAACTCATTTAACACCACACTACAAGCACAAATGGCTGAGTCTTCCTCTTCTTTCTACTCATATTTGACATGTGGTACTACTACTTCCTTGGATCAGGCATCTCTTATCATCAGACATAATATCTTGAATGCACTCAAGCTAAATGTTTCTCTCAGCAAACCTTGTTCAAGGTCTAAGAGGTGGTAGAGTGCAGAGCTAAGAACTTTTAGACAGGAAATAGCCAAAAGAAACAGGAAGTGGAAATCTACCAGATTGGAGTCTGATCATACTGACTACAAAAGATGCAGTAACCAATACTTTAAAGCCATCAGGGAGAGCAAAGCTAATTGTTGGCAGACAATTTTAAACTCAGCCAAAGGTCAAAATATCTTCACTGCAGGTAAGTATACCAGGCCCACCCAGGCCTTCAAAACTACTACCCTCTGACTTGATAATCAGGTTGATACTGACCTTGGCAGCAAGTGCAAGATGTTTGTACAGAGCATGTTTCCAGACCCACCAACTTGGCATTCTAATTACAACATTCATGACAGAGATATAGATAAGTGTTTCCCTTGGCCTGATATTACTGACTTGGAGGTGAAGCATGCAATTTTCAGCTCTACAACCCACAAAGCTTCTAGCCTTGATGGTATCAACTTTTTATGTCTTAGGCAAGTGTATCAAGCAATTTCTACCCCTCTAACTGAATGGTTCAATTATTATTATTATTATAAATCATTAAGCTTATAGTGCCAATGGCTATGAAGCAAAGAAAGTACATGATTGTAGTAGCTCACACTACTGGTCCCCGATCCCATCTCTTAAATCCCTTTTTCTTCTTCTCAGTGGGCCGCCTGCCATATCCATCCTACTCCTCCTCTATGTCTTCTGCCATCCTCCATTCTGTCCATCTCTCCACCTCTCTCTCCTCCACATCCTCCTCCCCTCTCTTGCCTTTGCCAGAGCACTCAACTCTGACTACTTCACCTAGGTAGTCATTTCTTGTTCCTGCCCAAGTCATGCCCACAAATTTCCCAACAGCCATCAGGCCAGCCTTGGTTCAAAGCACATCTTGTAGGTGGAAATGTTGAGCAACTTCTCTCAGCAAGTGTCTGTAGTGTTGATATTTGTTGCAGTAAAGTAGGATATGTTCTGGGGTGTGGGGTGCTGGTGTTTGCCTATCACAGGTACATGTGTTGTTGATATTCTCATCCAGTCTGGATAGATAGGATTTGAAATAACCATGACCAAGCCTGAGTTGTGTGACTGTTGCAAGTTGGTGTTTGGACAGATGGCAGAAGTGTGGTGCAGGGCTGAGTGTTGGAAGGTGGAAGTGAATGGACCTAAAGTGTTTGCCCTTTCTAGAATCTGGTAGTTGAGTCCAGTACTGGTGCCAGGCCAGAAGAGCAGACTGTTTGATCTGTGTCTTCAGTTTAGTTGGGAATACTCAGCTGCTTGTTTTGCTAGTTTGTCAGCTTCATCATTGGCTTGAATACCAGTATGTCCAGGTACCCAGTGCAGATGAAGCTGTAAGTCCATGTCAGAGTCCAATAAGTCATTAGTGAGTTGCTGAATATGGAGTGATGTCTGCCGTCCTGGGTGTGGTGTGACTTTGTAGGAGTTCCTGATTGCAGCTTGGTTGTTTGTAAAGATCCAGATGTGCTTGAAAGATAGGCTGGTCCTGCTGGCTTCTGTGAGTGCTCTGGCAATACCTGCCAATTCCCCATCATAAACCTTCACTTCCATCCCCACTCCAATACTCCATCTGCCCACAATCCTTCCACCATGCATCATCACAACTCCTGCTCCAACTCTTCCATTCTGCAGTTCACTGCCATCAGTATATTGGATGAGGTTGTCTGTATTGTTGATAGTGTTGAAGAGGGAGATATGTTGTCTGGCTGTTGCAGCTTTGTCTTCAGAGCTAATGAATATTTGAATTCTGGTGTTGAGGGTAGGAAGGCTGATATGCCATGGTGGTTGAAGGTATAGTTGACCTTGTTCAATTTCATATCCTGATGGAAAATAGTTATTTAGTGAATTCAAGACTCTGATCAGTTGGGTGGGAAACTTAGCTTGTAAGGAAGATGAAGTCCTCCAGTCTGACTTCATCTTCCAATATGGTTCTTGTTGTGGGTCAAAGGCATAGTTGTTTCTTCACCTAGGTGTTGTTGAAAAAGAGTTTTCAGAATCTGAGGTTGAAATGCTATGTGCTGAACATGGAAGAATAGCTCTCTGGAGTGTGGATGGATAAGTAGAGGGTGTTCTTTGTCTAACAGGATGGTCAGGTGGCATCTGTAACACTCTGTAAGCATATCTTTGACAAAGTCTATCAAGTCTCATGGGAACAGGAATTGTAGAAGCCTCCATTTCAAGTGCTGCTGTGGGAGAAGTTCTAAATGCTCCTAGAATTCTCCTGTTAGCTTCAGACTGTAGCTTTTCTAACTTGTAGGCTAATCCAATTTGCCCTTTCCACCAGATTTCTGCTCCATAGTAAGCTATTGGGGTAATGCAGGTGTAGTATAGTTGCCTCATTGCTGGTGCTGAGAGTCCCCATTCTGAGTTAGAAAGTCTGGAAATCATGTTGAGTGCCCTGGTGGCTGCTGCTGTTTTTTGTTGAACATGGTAATTGAAGGTGAGCTTTCTGTCCAGCCAGACACCTAACCATCTAAGATGTTGAGATGGGCAGATAACAGTGCAATTGGGTAAGGTGACAGGAGTATTATGAGTGTGCTGGAGGGTTTTGTTGTGGAAGTGCATCAGCTCAATCTTGGGATCATCAAACACTGTGATATTGTCAGCTGCCCAACTCCAGGCCTTCCTGGCTGCCCTCTCCAATGCTTTGGAGTTGGCCTCTTCAGAAGGTCCTGTAACAATTAATGCAACATCATCAATAAAGGAAGGTGATCTTAGCTGTGGGGTAAGAAGACTAGGTCTCAAGTCTTTAAACAGGTTGGTAATGTAGAAGAGAAAGAGGATAGGTGAAATGGGGGAGCTTTGAGGAATGCCAGTGTTGCTTTGTTGTAGAGGTTGTCTTTGGCCATCAAATGTAAGAGCAAGTTGCCTGTTAGAAAGAAAGGTGTCTGCCATGAGAGTACTGCGCCTGGAAAACCTAAAGATTGAAGAATCACGAGTAGATGTATTCTTGTCACATGGTCAAAAGCACCTTTAACATCAACAAAAAGAGCAGAGAGCACTTTACCATTACCCTTAGCTTGTTGTACATCATGTACCAATGCCAGAACAGCATCAATTGCACTTCTCTCTTGCCTGCCACCCATCTGTTCAGTATGTAGAAGTCCCTGTGTCTCTGCAATGTAAGCAAGTCTTTTAGCCATAATTGTTTCTGAGATCTTTCCTAAACAATTTAGTAAGGATACAGGTCTATAAGCTTTAGGAACTGTGTAGTCTGGCTTATTAGGGTTCCTGATAATTGCACCTGTAGCTTCTCTCCAGCAGTGAGGATGGTAACCTATCTTCAGTAGTGACTTGAACAATTCAGTTAGAGGGGTAGGAATTTCTTGATACACTTGCCTAAGACATAAATAGTTGATACCATCAGGGTCAGGAGCTTTGTGGGTTGCAGAGCTGAAAATTGCATCCTTCACCTCAGAGTCAGTAATATCAGGCCAAGGGAAACACTTGTCTATATCTGTGTCCTGAATGTTGTAATTAGAATGCCAAGTTGGTGGGTCAGGGAACATGCTCTGTACACACATCTTGCACTTGCTGTCAAAGTCAGTAGCAACCTGATCATCAAGGCAGAGGATAGGAGTTATCAAGGCCTGGGTGGGCCTGGTATACTTAACTGCAGTGAAGATATCTTGACCTTTGGCTGTGTTTAATAATGTCTGCCAACAGTTAGCTTTGCTCTCCCTGATGCCTTTAAAGTATTTGTTTCTGCATCTTTTGTAGTCAGTATGATCAGACTCCAATCTGGTAGATTTCCACTTCCTGTTTCTTTTGGCTATTTCCTGTCTCAAAGTTGTTAGCTCTGCACTCTACCACCTCTTAGATCTTAAACAAGGTTTGCTGAGAGGAACATTTAGCTTGAGTTCATTCAAGATATTATCTCTGATGATAAGAGCTGCCTGGTCCAAGGAAGTAGTAGTACCACATGTGAAATCTGAGTAGAAAGAAGAGGAAGACTCAGCCATTAGTGATTGTAGTGTGGTGTTAAATGAGTTTCAATCTGCTTTCTACCAGTTGTATTTGTTGCTCATAGGACTAGGAACTAAGTTATCAGTGTCAAATGCAAGTGTGAATCTTACCACCTCATGATCACTTCCAGGGTGAGCATCAAGATCAACAGCCCAATCCACCACCCTGTCAAATATATCCTGTGTTGCAAGTGTGAGGTCTAGAATTGAAGTGCCTGAGCCATGTCTGTAATTGTAGGTAGAGTTATCAGGTTCATTAACTAGATCACAGTTGTTAGCTCTAAACCACTCAACGAAAACATCACCTCTGATCTGCTGCTGTACTGCTGAATTCCACAAGCTATGGTGGGCATTGAAATCACCACAAAGAATGGAGTGAGGTGGGATGTGCAGCTGGTGCAGAGTTCTTTCCATGGTGTAGAGTGGCCTAGAGTCTGGTGTCAGCATTTTTCTTTCATTATAAATATTCCACAGGGTGAACTTCTCTTTTCCAGCAAGAATCTGCAGAGGAAGAACATCACCATTAAGATGAGACTGAAAGTCAGATCTGTAAGTACAAAGGATGTCCAGTCTTGATTTGCTGATATATGCAGCTGTCCTAGGTTTCTCATTATTAGTAGTATCTGGTAGAATAGAAACAATAGAGGGATGTGAGTATGCAGTGCCATCAGGAGCCAACCAGGGCTCTTGAACAAGAATAATATCTGCTTTACCATTAGTGTAGTGAAGGAATGAGGTCCATACTTCATAAGTCTTTGCACAGTTGTGCTGAACAATAGTGATTGGTGTGCCTCTCGTAAGGAATGGACAGGATTGTCAGTGGTAGGGAGTTCTAGTTTCTTAACTAAGTTCCTGTAAACTTCTCATCTGAGATCAGTAGCCTTATGAGAGTCCTCACAATTAGCACACTTGAACAGGGTATGGGTACATTCCTTTGTTGACTGGCATGTAGAGCATTGGTGAAGGCTGGTGGAGTGTTGATTGCCACAAAGTTGACATTTTGTAGTATTTCTGCATGCTCTCTGGTGGTGGTCAAACTTCTGACAGTTTCTGCATTGTGTAGTTGGCTTGACATCAACAAATTCTGTGGATTTGACTGATATTCCCCCAATCACAAATCTATTTCTTAGTGCATATTTCAACTTTGTAACAGTTTGAAAAGATAGAATAAGGGAGGAGTGCAACTTCCCTGATCTACATTATGGTTGTGTCAGCCATCTTGGTGGGGCAGCTAGTTCAATGTTCTGGTTGTAAGTCTCAATATCCTCCCTGAATGCTGCCATTTGTTTCTCTTCACTATCTGCCACAAACAAGTCTGTAGCAACAGAATGGGCAACTAGTTTATACCATCTTTCTCTCACAACCACCTCCTGTAGCCCAGGTCCCAAGTGGCTCCAAACACTCTCCTGCTCGTTTAGTTCACCTGCAGTATGACCAGGCTTCACCTCAATTACTATGTTGTTATTGACAGAAAGTGTAACAAGAATCACAGTACTAGTCAGCTTGGCCTTGGTCAAAGCACTGTTAATAGACTCTCTGATCTGGAGAGGATTGAAGTAGACAGGAGGATTGGTAAGTTTGAGAATCAAGGTTCACTCAGGCTCTGGGTTGGCTGTTAGGTGCTTTCTGGAGTGTTTGTTGACATGAGGAGTTGAAGTAGAAGATGTGTGGGAAGGTGTTGCCTGTTCAACAATATTAGCCCAAGTCGTTTTTCCAGTAGAACGAGTAGTAGAAGAGGTGGCTAGTACTGTCAGCTGGTCAAGTCTTGTGTTAGGCACATTGGAAGCCCATGTATGGAATACTGGAATCCAGCGCAGAGACCTGCGAAGTGCACAGACCCCTGCACACCGACCTCAAAAATACCGCAATCATACCCTGCGGTCCCGACATTGGCTAAACCTTATTATCACTGGTGTGATATCTCCAGGTCATGTGTTTAACCCACACAGCCCTCATAGTTATTATTACTATGTCATGATTGCAAATCAAACTCTCTATCTTGATATGAGAGATGCGACCGTTAGGTTTTTGCTGATTTCTAGATAAGAGTTGGCGCTCTATCACTACGAAGTTAGAAGGTGAAGTTTAATCGGTTGGTTAGCAAGTTATGGCACACCAAAGATAGACCAACCAACATATGTACTTACCTTCGTAAGAAGTAAGCATATGATAACCTGGCATGAGAAATCTTGATCAGAACATGACGGGAAGGAACGAGTGGTATGATATGAGCCAGGCTGCATACACAGACTAAGTTCAAACAGCGCAGAGATCGAATGCAAGTAATTGGAAGCACAATTAACTTAGCAAAGGATTTAGCTGAAGTGGTGTGCGTCTCTTCAGGGTTAAAAGATGTTCGCACCTTCATAAATCAAGACGAAGTCAGGAAGGTACTTCGCTAGTATTGGAGTAAGTACTCTCGGAAATACTATAAGTGGAGATGGTCTTTGCCGGATAGTTAGAAGTAGCATCAATCACCGGAGAAGAGATCTTATCAATACAAAAAGTTACCACTCTATAAATCTTTATCTTACTCGATTATCTTTTTTATATGTCAAATTACTTCTCACGAGAGCTAGTTACCTACGAGCCTTCTTAGACAAATCTCCGAAGATACCTACTCCGGCTTAGTTCGATATTATAGTCCCACTATCAGCTACCCCTAACACTATATTGATAGTTCTCCTTGTTACCAAAGCTCACCTCAAATCACTTTTCTTGCAGGAGCAAAAACAATTCCCTTTGACATATCAAAATGTCTTTCCCCTCAAGACCGCTCATTATGGGCGGAGGAGAACCTATGGACACTACAGGGGAAGACCCACCAAGCCCCATGGAACGCATTACGGAAGCATCAGCCGCTTCCATTCACTCCAGCGCTGATGCCCCGATACACTCCGACATCGCACAAAGGCGAACCGGATCTGCCTATCCCACACCAAGAGGACTTGGGGCCAAAATAGCGGCTTCCGGATCTGGGAGAAGACAAGGATCCCAGAGACCAAGCAACACCGATGCATACCTACGCAGTCTAATGGAACGAGCTGCAAAGGCTGCACAACACTTAGACGGACTAATTACCACTAATCAGGTAAACATTGGCGACCTTGCTGAGACAGTACAAGGATTAGTGTCAGACATGGATGACACTAGGAAGACGGTGGCAGATGGAAAGCAATTGGATGCGGAGAAAACTGCGGCATTCGAAGGACTCATTGTAGCAGGAGAAAATGCTACTTACACGAGACAAGAGGAGTTAGCTAGGATGGCTCAAGAAATAAAAGTGGCTAAAGAGTGGCAAAGTCGCCACGAAGTAGTAAGTTCCCAACTTCATGTTAACATTGAAGAACAGGGCCAAGCTTGGGCAACACGGGATACTATACTTGAGCAACAAGTATTAAAACTCAAAGCTCATCATGCGCAAGACATAGCGCTACTCCAAAAAGTAGTATCAGACCAAGCCGAAGCACAGAAAACCTTCGCAAATATGCAAACCGCACAAATGGAACTGGTGATGAGATTATTAGGGAATCTCCAACCAACCCCAACAACCACAGTCCCTGCCCAACCAGCCACAGCGGCTCCGCTAGTAGTGGAAGCACCAGATAGAGTCCAGCGCTGGATGCAGGAAAGGCAGAAACCAACCAGGCAA
The DNA here is from genome assembly GCA_003521225.1 of Tuber microsphaerosporum. Taxonomy (NCBI): domain Eukaryota; kingdom Fungi; phylum Ascomycota; class Pezizomycetes; order Pezizales; family Tuberaceae; genus Tuber; species Tuber microsphaerosporum. The sequence continues at coordinate 36,395 of QOVD01000169.1, read as the reverse complement.
GACAAGGGGAAACAACCGGAAGAATACCCAACAAACCAAAGAGACGATGATGGTAACCAAGGACCACCAAGGCAACCATTGGGCGGAAATGACCCAGACCCAAGTGACCATGACTCCGATGATGAGCAAGGAGGGAATAGGGAAAACGGCGGACCATCCTGGAGACCCGAAAGTGGCAACCCAACTGACCCGGAGGTAGCCCTGTTAGCTAAAGCAATAGGAATGGCCATTGCCCATAGTGGCAAAAAACAAGCAGACGCACCCCCAACCTTCAAGATGCTCAAACACCAAGACATTAAACTTTGGTTACTACAATGCGAGGACTACTTGAAAAGAAATCCACAGCAGTGGGAAACTGATAAGGAACGTATTAAGTACGCCTTAGGAAGAATGGAAGGGGAAGACGTGTCGGCATTCACCATAACCTATAGGAAGAAGATGACCGGAGTATTTGGTGAACTAAAGGTAGAGGGATACGCATATTGGGAAGCATTCAGAAATCAATGCGTCACCCGTTTTGTGCTCACTCATGAAGGTAAAAGAGCACTGGCACTAATGGAAACAATCCAGTACAAAAATAACGTCGATAAGTATCTCGTCAATATGGAGAACTTAAACAGGCATGTTCACAAGAGTGGGATCGCATGGCGCCAGATGATCGAACGACGACGTCCAAGAGAAGGCTTACGATGATTATCCACTGAAGAATATGCCAGTGATAGCGATTGGATGGCAGCAATAAGAGAAGTCACCAGGCGTGAGGAGACGGTTTTAGAGCAAGTCGCACTACGACATTACTATCCCACCGCAACCAAGGGCAACTCTGGTGAAAAAAGGAAAAGGGAGCAAAAAACTTCAAAACCTAATAAGCAACGAAAAACATTCACCGCAGAAGAAAATGCGGAGTACAAAGCAAAGAAGGAGGAGGAAAGAAAAACCAAGGGGACCACCAGTAAGGGAAAAGTAGAGCATACAGATTGGAAAACGGCACATGGTGACATCAAAGAACAGGTTATCCAAGTACGAAAAGACAACCAACAGTGTACCCATTGTGGAATGAATAACCACAAATGAGCTGAATGCCGAGAGTCAATTCTGATTTCAGCAACAGAATCCAAGAAGCCGTATCATAAAAAGGCCCCCTACCCGAAGTCGCGGCAATGGAAGGCCAGCCCATCGACTCCTTTCCAACCAAGACAATCTGCGGCTTTAAGGAAGCAACAAACAGAAGAAGCACCCAGGGTCAATCAAATAGAACGACCGCTGGCATGGGACTTCAGCGATATGGAAATAACTTAAGTTTCTCCTGGCACCGATGGCCACGGCAGTCGGGTACTCGGAGGAAGCCCTCCCTCTGAAATCGAAATCCACAATAATGAGAGACTACATAAGTAGTAACCAGGTGTAACCCTGAAGGCCTAAGAGAACAAAGCGGAGCGACCAGGGGAAAGGATTAACTAGTACCCAGAAGAAGAAAAAGAGTTAGGATGACGATAAGGGAAGAGTCCCTTAGTACGATCAGTCCAACGAGGAACCCCTAGAAGACAGTTCAAACCAACGGTGATTGGGAGAGCAGGAATCCAAATTTTCAAAACAGCCCCGAAGTACATCCACCCAGACCTATGAGGGGAGTGACAGGGCACATGCGTCGAAACATCACTAGGTTGTCAAACCAATACTGGGTCCGGTTGAATGTTAGTAGTAAAATACCGAGGATCCAGAATTACTCCCTAAGGTGTAAACCAGCTTGAGACGGTACTATAACCAGTGGGATAGGCAAGCTGGTAAATAAACTGGCAGTCTGGAAGGTTATGGGAATTCTTCGGCAAGAAATAAAGACCACTAGTAGTGGGCCGCCCAGTAACTGAGCTATTAACATGTATTAGTATGTCTGAGGAGACTTCAAGAGTCGAAACTATACGGGCGTGGTAACAAACCCTTAATACCTACGCTCGACCACGATGACGAAAAGAAAAGACATGGCAACGTTGCCCATAGGCAAACGTATACAATCCCAAATTCCCAAACCCGCACATTACAACTGCCCGGAAGGGCCGGCATATATTGAAGCTGCGGAAAAACAAATACGCATGCGAGTACTTTTGGACTCAGGATCAAACATATTTTAATCAACAAGGAATTAGTTGAACATTTCAACATACCATACGAAACAAGTCAGGATACGCTACCTATTCTAGCCTTTGATGGGAAAATTAACCCCTCAGGCGGTAAACACTTTACTCATCCCTTACTCCTAGAAATAGGAAATAATGGCCACCACTCAGATATATCTTGCGAGGTAGTGGCGGCAGGCAAATACGACTTAATCATCCCATTTGGATGGTGGCATAAAGAACACCCTATTGCAAATATTGCAGACCCAAAGAAGTGGGCATTCAACCAGCATTGTTGTCAAGGACATGTCGAGGATGAAGGAATAGGCGGAATGTTTGAATGGGACGAAACCGTAACTTACGACGAGAAAGCACAATACTGTGGAAGAATAAAGCAAGTGGACGATCCTAACCAAATACTCCTGGACATGCTACCACAACCCTATGAGAAATATAAGGAACTATTCCTCACTTCAACGGCAGAAACTTTAGCAGGCCGACGAACATTCGATCATGCGATTGATCTCAAGCCAGGGGCTGAACCACCCTGGGGACCCATCTACCCTATGTCGGCTTATCAGTTAGACTTGTTAGATAAGTAGCTAAAGAAGATGCTAAAGCAAGTAAAGATCGCCAATAGTTAGTCTCCAGCAGGCGCACCAATCCTTTTTGTTCCAAAGCCAGATGGGAAACTGCGTCTCTGTGTGGATTATTGGAACCTTAATAAACTAACGATCTTAAATAAGTACCCCCTACCCTCAATGGGAGAACTAAAAGATCGAGTGGCAGGAGCAAAAATATTCACCAAATTGGATCTAAAGGACGTTTACCATCTGTTGAGAATACGCGAAGGGGATGAATGGAAAACGGCGTTTTGAACCAGATATGGGCATTTCAAATACAAGGTAATGCCTTTCGGAATGGTCAATGCACCTGCAACTTTCCAAGCCATGATGCACAAAATCCTGCGAGAATTTCTCGATCATGGAGTAGTGGTTTACTTAGACGACATTCTAATCTATTCCAAGACTGTGGAAGAACATGAGGAATTAGTAAGAAAGGTCCTGGATAAACTACAGGAACACCGATTGGCAATATCAATCACAAAAACAGTCTTTTATGTGGAATTGGTAGAGTTCCATGGTTAGATCGTTGCAACCAATGGCGTTACAATGAGCGAAGGAAAAGTAGTGTCAATTAGGAACTGGAAGCCACCAAGGTCGGTTAAAGAAGTTCAGATCTTTATCGGATTTGCCAACTTTTATCGGCGATTCATCAAAGACTTCTCAAAAATCTGTACACCTATCACAGAAAAGCTAAAAGGAGAAAAAAGTAAATTCTTTTGGGGGCCAATACAGGATACTGCTTTTGAAGAGCTCAAAAAGCGATTTGCCACGGCACCAATCTTGGAGCACTTTTACCCAGATCGAGAATCAGTAGTGGAAACAGACGCAAGCGACTTCGCAATTGGCTGCGTTTTATCACAATTTAAGGAAAAAAGACTATATCCGGTAGCTTTCCACTCCAGAAAACTGAACCAAGCGGAACACTACTACGAGATTCACGATAAAGAATTTCTTGCTATCTTGGAAGCTTTCAAAGACTGGCGACATTATTTGGTGGGATCGGATAAACCAATAACCGTTTACACTGACCATCAAAATTTGCAAAATGTCCTAATTACCAAGGTTTGGAGCCAGATGCAGATAAGATGGGCGCAAAGACTGGCAGACTATAATTTGAGGATCATTTACCGACCTGGGACAAGAGGTGGAAAGCAAGACGCTCTAAGCCGACGGCCGGAGTACTGTCCTGAGGAGGGAGCTAAGCATAGCGAGCAGTCTATTCTAAAGCCCGAGCACTTCGAATTAGCACTCATTTATGCCGAAGAAGAAGACGAAGGATACGTTTCTGGAATCGAACAAGCAAAGTGGAACGTAATTAGGGTAAAACGACTCTCCGCAAAAGCTATACTTCCGACCAAAGGATCAAGGCTAGCAGCGGGCCACGACCCATACGCAATTCAGGAATTCACCATACGAGCCCAGGGTCAGGTATTGGCAGAAACGGGAATAGTGATCGGGCTACCAAAAGGCACCTAGGCAAGAATCGCTCCACGTAGTGGACTGGCCAGCAAAAGAGGCATCGCTATAAATGGGGGTGTGGTGGACGCAGACTACACAGGAGAAATAAAAGTCATTATGGTAAACCACAGTAGGGCTGATTGTCGGATTCAACCAGGTGACCGAATAGCGCATCTCATAATAGAGAAAATTGACACATCAGACATGATGGAGGTAGATAGCCTTGAGGAAACGGAAAGATCGGACAAAGGATTCGGAAGTACTGATATCTCCCCTAAGCGAACCATCCAGGTATCTGACTCGCCACCCATGGTATGTTTCCTACAAGCGGAGAAAGGAAACAACGAATACTTCGATATCGAAGACATGGAGAGTCACCCACGGTTAACGCAAGAACATGTTATGATGTCAAACCCTATTCTATCCCAAGTAGAAATGAAGGTATTTAACATAGACTTCATCACGGAAGTATTGGCAGAAGGAGGAAAGGATGAGGAATGGATGAGTAGACAGAAGGAACTAGACAGGTTGGAGGCTGAAGAGAAGGAACCAGCCAAGAACTGGCATAGGAAACAGGGGTTACTCTACTACAAGAACCGCTTGTATATTCCCGACAATGAAGCGCTACAAACCACAATCGCCAAAGGATGCCGCAAGTAGAGAGTAGGGGTCCATTTTGGGCAAGAAAAAACAATTGAAATTGTCACCCAAGACTTCTACTGGAAAGGACTCACTCCTTGGATTAACGACTATGTGAGGTCATGCGACGAATGTCAACACAATAAGTCGCCACGACATGCAAAGTACGGGGTACTACAACCACTACAAGTTCCTTTCGCCGCATGGACATCTATCTCCACAGACTTCATTACCCACCTACCAGAATCCCAGGGAAACACCCATATCATGGTAGTAGTGGACCGATTCACAAAAATGGCCCACTTTATAGGCTTAGGAGAAAACTCAACGGCCAAGGACATGGCAGATACTTTCTTACGGGAAGTTTGGAAACTTCATGGGCTCCCCACTGAGATAATATCAGATATGGATGCTAAGTTACAGGGGGAATTGTGGGAATCTTTGTGCAAATCGCTAGGCATTAAACGCAAGATGTCAACAGCTTACCACCCCCAAACCGACGGACAAACGGAAAGAACCAACCAAACGTTGGAAGGTTACTTACACAACTTCGTCAACTACGATCAGGACGATTGGTATCAGCTGTTACCACTAGCAGAACATGCGTACAACAACTCCACTACAACCGCCCTTGGGTTATCCCCCTTCTACGCCAACTAGGGGTTCCACCCGCAAACGGATTGGATGAAGGAACGAGAAGCTCAGAATCCAGGGGCAGAACTTTATGCACACTGTATGCAGAATATACACCAACGGGCCAAAACGGCATTGGAGAAAACAGATGAAGATATGGGCAAATATTATAACCGGAAAGCAAAACAGCAGCCGAACATTAAAATTGGGGACTTAGTAATGCTAAACGCAAAAAACATACGAACTAAGCAACCAACAAAGAAACTAAGCCACAAGCTTCAAGCACCTTTCAAAGTGTTGGAAGTTAAGAAGAGCAACCCAGCCTTCAAACTCGAAATCTCCCCACGATGGAAAATACATCCAGTTTTCCATATATCATTACTGGAACCCTACCGAACCTCAATACGGGAGGCCAGAGAACACCCACCCAGAGAACCCGAGAATGTTGAGGGAGATCTAGAATGGGAAGTGGAAAGAATAGTTAAAAGTGAGATAATCACTTACACTAGAAAGGGGGAAGACGAAACTGGACGTTCAAGGAACTTCTATATTTTGTAAAATGGAAGGGATGTGCGGAGGACGAGAATACTTGGGAACCACCGGAAGGGTTAACAAACGCGCGGGATATGGTAGAAAGTTTTCATAGGTAGAACCCGGATATGCCGGGACTGGCCGAAGTTCAATGAAGTAGGAAAGGTTTTCCTCATGTGGAAAAGCAAACGCATGAGGTTTTTTATCCCTACTACTTCGAGTTCAAAAAGGAAGTTAGAATAAATTGGATCTAGTAATATAAAAAGGTATTTGAGGCAAAACCTGAAGGAGTGAGCTCGTGTTAGGCACATTGGAAGCCAAGGTATAGAATACTGGAATCCAGCGCAGAGACCTCCGAAGTGCACAGACACCTGCGCACAGACCTCAAAAATACGGCCATCATACCCTGCCGTCCCGACATTGGCTAAACGGTATTATCACTGGTGTGATATCCGCAGGTCACGTGTTCAACCCACACTGCCGTCATTGTTATTAATACTATGTCATGATTGCAATCAACCTCTCTACCTTAATACGAGGGATGGGACCGAGAGGTATTTGCTGATTTCTGGATAAGAGTTGGCGCTCTATCACTACGAAGTCATAGGCGAAGTTTAATCGGTTGGTTAGTAAGTTATGGCACTCCAAAGATAGACCAACCAACATATCTACTTAGCTTCGTAAGAAGTAAGCATATGATTACCTGGCATGAGAAATCTTGATCAGAACATGACAGGAAGGAACGACTGGTATGATAGCGAGCCAGGCTGCATACACAGACTAAGTTCAAACAGCGCAGAGATCGAATGCAAGTAATTGGAAGCACAATTAACTTAGCAAAGGATTTAGCTGAAGTCGTGTTCGAGTCTTGAGGGTCAAAAGATGTTGGCACATTCATAAATCAAGACGAAGTCAGTAAGGTACTTCACTAGTATAGGAGTAAGAAGTACACTCGGAAATACTATAAGTAGAGATGGTCTTGCCGGAAAGTTAGAAGTAGCATCAAGCACCGGAGAAGAGATCTTATCAATATAAAAAGTTACCACTCTATAAATCTTTATCTTACTCGATTATCTTTTTTATATATCAAATTACTGCTCATGAGAGCTAGTTACCCATGAGCCTTCTTAGACAAATCTCCGAAGATACCTACTCAGGCTTAGTTCGATATTATAGTCCCACTATCGGCTATCCCTAACATCTGGTCAGAAGATGGTTAAAGGTCTCTTCCTGTTTGGTAAGTCTGGTTTCCATAGCTTGTGGAATTGGAGGGGAAGAGGTAGGAATAATGGGGGCAGTATCAGGTATGTTATTATCAGGGTAGCTGCTATTAGTAAGAATAAGTTGACTGAGGAATTCCTGTTCTGGCTCTGTAAAGGTTCTCTTGAAATCTTGTATCTGGTCAATAATATCATAAAGTAACTCATTAAAAGATACTTTCTTCTCTCTTTGAGCAGGGGTAGGGGGAGGAGGTGTTGAAGAGTAAAGCTGGTACAAAGGAGTAGTAATTGAAGAGGGAAGTGGGGAAAGACTTCTTCTAACTTTGGCTTTGATTCTGGGAATAGCAAGGTGAGGAGTAGGAGGATGTCTGGCTGGAGGAGTCCTGGGATCAGGTGGAGAAGAAGAAAATTAAGAACTCTGATTATTGAGGGCCACTCTGGTAGTGGTTACCACAGGGAGGGGAAGTTGAGTAGGCATAACAGTAGGTGGGGTAGTGTGGTATTATGGTGGAGCAAGTATTAGGAGATAAGAAAAGGTGATAAGAGTTGGCAGAGCAACTAGTAGCAAGCAGGGGGCAAACAACCAACTTCAAAAAGTCACAACAAATAGGGGAAATATAAAAACAAATCACAATAGGGGATGCAAAAGGAGAGCCAATTAGCTAAAAATATAACAGAAGATCCAGAATGGGTTCAGGAGAGTCCTCTGAAAGATTCAGAGCCGAGGCTCTTAAACTCCTCCTGGGTGGTGGAAAGATCAGTTTTGAGAGGTAAAAATAGGGGGAAAATTGAAGAGGTGTGCCAAGATAGGGCCAAAAGTGGGAATCTGAATCTAAAAATTGGGCAAAGTGTTTAAAAAGATTTATTTAATAGGAATCTCTGTGCAGGAAACAAGAGAAGTGTTGGTTGTTGAGAAAATGTATTAGGGGGGTTGTTTGGTAGGGTGTTGTTTCCAGATGTGCTTTGAATGGTTCAAGTCACTACTGAAGATAGGTTACCATCCTCAATGCTAGACAGAGGCTACAGGTGCCATTATCAGGAAAACTAATAAGCCAGACTACACAGTTCCTAAAGCTTATAGACCTGTATACTTACTAAATTATTTAGGAAAAATCTGAGAAAAAATTGTGTCTAAAAGACTTGCTTACATTGCAGAGACACAGGTACTTTTACATACAGAACAGATGGGTGGCAGGCAAGGGAGAAGTGCAATTGATGCTGTTCTGGCATTGGTACATGATGTACAACAGGCTAAGTGTAATGGGAATGTGCTCTCTGCTCTGTTTGTAGATGCTAAAGGTGCGTTTGACCATGTGTCCAGAATACAGCCACTCTTGATTCTTCAATCTTTAGGTTTTCCAGTTGCAGTACTCTCATGGACAGACACCTTTCTTTCTAATAGGCAACTTGCTCTTACATTTGATGGCCGGACACCACTTTCAAGGTGATACTCCGAATTTGGGTTTCATTCGGAGTGTAATGCTAACATGGTACAATGTGGGTGAGTTATTAAAGGGAATTAATTTTATTTTTGGAGCCTAGTGCTCATGGTAGCAGGCTGTAACCATTATCCCGTTGTCAAAGATAATGCAGTAATAAGTGCTCTCGGCAGAGAAAAGGAAATACAGGTTGCGGTTAATCATCAGAATACCATCCCGCGTCATGTCGTGCCATGGCTCTATCGGGACAATCACCGTCATGGGGAGGTGGGTGGTCCCTCCTGTCACCTTGGTTTGTTGGGTGGTAGAATCGTAGAGAACTTCGGCGTTTGGTCCAAGTACAGTACCTAAAGCCGTACCACCCGGGGAGATCAACCCCTCAATATGAGGGTGGTAGAAGGGGGCAGTATTGGCACTGCGGAAGACAGAGGTTGCAGCGGGTGGTGGGTTGGGAGGTGGGGGTGTGACTTGAGTGCCAACCATTTGCACTTCATCGTCAGGCGGCAGGGAGAAGGAGATCACAGCACGTGGCATCAGGTCATTGGTGACAGGGGCTGCAAAGGTCGGGGAGAGGATCTCTATTGGCCCTGATGCCACCAGCACCCGGTGCAGGAGTCAGAGGGAGATCCGCAAATAAGCCTTGATGGTGAACGACTCGGTGTACACCTTGGAGGGGTCCCTGAGAGGGGGTGTCAGATGGGGCGAGGTGTTGAAGACAACGCAGAGTAGGAACCACATGTATGGCGCCCTCTCGGCCAGGGTGGTGATGTCATCGACCTTGGTAAGGGTGATTTCTGATTGGAGCCGGATATTCCTCCACTGTCGCTCGGAGTGCACTGGCATTCTCATCTTCCTCAGTGTTCCCGATCCTCGTCCTGCCCTCGGTTGATTAATAACATAGGATTGGCTGCTCACACAGCTTACGCCATACACCCTTGGCGGTCTTGCGCCCATTGCGATTCATGCCCTTGATTATTCCGCTGTTGCGCGATTTGTAGCTGCGCACCTGCTTTGTCCGGCGCCCGCCCGGTGGGGCTGGTCCCTTGTTGGAGTATGTGAACATTGGTCGTTTGAGGGTGACCCCCAGTGTCAACGTGAGGGTTCTCCTCCGGCTCTTGGGTGCCTTCTTGCATGTGTGTGGGCAGCACAGGTTTCAGCGCCTGATGGGTGGTGTGAGCGATTTATGTATTCATGGGAGCTGTGGGCGGTGCAACAGGAAATGCGGATGGTGTGGGTGGGTATGAGGGGTTAAATACGGCTGGATGGCCAACTTTTCTACAACTTTTTTTACCCACACTTCTTGCATTGACAACGCATTTCCCACAACTCTTTCCAAAGAATACAATCCAATATGTCTGAATCCTTTTCGACTTTCTCGGACGAGATTGAGAGTGTGGAATCTGGTTAAGCCTCTGGCTCGGCCTCACCATGCATCGCCGGTCCCTCAGGGACCTATACACATCGCCATGGTGCTGATGACGCCGGCGTTACAAACACCATCTCTCCTGGAATTGGCATCAGAACATTGGCCTACTGCTTCGATGCCAATATCCCACTTTACCGTTGTGCCTCCAGCACTTGTTCCCTCGTGTCTGACAACTCCACCGCTAGTATGCCCAGGGCCTATGCCTTTGTGGACCGTGGTGTCCACTTTGCCATGATGATGTCCTCCTCGCTTTTCTGGGGCCACCTGGGCCTTGGTGTCCCATCAAGGGTGATTGATGCTCCGGTCCTTCCTGCCCGTTCCGTGTCGACACCCCATTGGAACCAGTACTCCGATTGGAGTGGTGAATTGACGACCCTCTACTCCCCCAACGCGGTTCCCCTCGCCATCGATATGATGTTCTACCAGCACTACTCCTGCTACAACAATCTGTTTGCCGATGTCGCGGAGGAGATGGGGCACTGCCGGGATATCGCCATTCTCCCGGACCTCCCAATCCCCCTTGTCGCCTGGTTCGCTGCCATGAACGGTCAGTGTTACCCTGACTTTGCAGACATCTGCCGCTTGATGCTCCTCCACCAGCCCCTGGTGGAATGGTTCAATCTGTCGGTGCGGGGGAACCAGAGGAGGGCTTGTGGTGCTGTTAGGACCCGGAGGCAGAGGAGGGCGCCGTTGAGGTACCTGGAGCTCAGGCAGGAACGGTTGGTGGTGAGGATGAGGTCCCTGAGGACATTGATCCTCTTGGAGGTGCGTGAGGCATTGCAGGATTTTCTTGGCGCGGATGATCGCATCTGCTATCAGCAGGTGCATGACGGGCAGGAGGAGGCATACATGGATGCTTTGGCGGGGTTAGGGCTGGCTTGTGGGTGATGAAGTATAGTTTTGGTTTAGTTTAGTTTAGTTTAATCGACTTTGTTTAATTGATTAATCGGTTTCCCATGGTATTTCTTTGTAGAGGGCGATGGAGGTCGAATCATTACTGCCTCATAGACTTTGTCTCAACTGTGGGAATCAGGGACATACTGTCAGCAATTGTTATCAGCACTGGGGCCTTTGGAACAGTAGGTTAATATTGTTGGGCTATTACAACATGTGCTAGGCAAATATTGTTTTGGCATGTCTGCCTTGTATTCAAAGTGTGATTTTGATTTGTGAGTAGTACTGCTAGAGGTGCACTATTACGAAATGTGTTTGGATCACTTGGAGTGCCCATATGCACAAGTGAGACCTTCGGTGACTGTTGCGACCATGCTGCTGCCCCACGCGCTGCATGTGTTGGACCTCCATAGATTACGGTAATGGTTGTACTTTTTGGTTGTACAATCTTCACATTCCTGTGTTACTCGTGCATGCGCCCTGGAGGCGCATATAACTCTCACAGCCCAGATGGTTCACTGAACATGTAAGGTCTGCTCGCCGTTGCAGTATTTACCGCCCAAGGCTCAATGGGGCGTAGCCTCAGAGATAATAGTTCCACCATGATCCGGCAGCTTCTATCGACATGTATGCCTGACTACGTCGTCATAGGCACCCCTGGCGTGCTGGGGTTGTCGTTTCCGCCAATCTCAATCAACCATGGTTTTCTCGATGCTCGAGAGTGGAAGTGGTGTGGGTGCTAATATGTATGCTGCGCTGCATTGGGGCACGATCGTAGTAGCCAATCATGTGTGCGCTTCTCGGCTTGTGCTGCGCAGTATGCACATTTGGGCACTTGGCCTGTGGGCCTTAGAGTATGACTCACTCTGCGAGTCATGTGCCTCCCTCCCGGTGGTTGCGTTGCAACGGGCGTTGCCCAGGGCGAAGGGCGGATTGCCTAATCAGGCGGGTTGCTTGTACCTACCCTTTAGGCCCAATTAGGAAGGTGAGTTGCACAAGGTGCGAAGTACCTCTTCACCCACTTTGAGCGGCAAGGTACATGGAGAGACGATAACCCTAACCCACTAAAGGGGATAGTTGTTTATCCCCTCTCGATCCCCTAAGTACCTTCACATACATTTTAACTAGCAAAGTACCATTAAAAAGGGGAGCGGATAGTTGTCCCTAAGAAACAGTAATATTAGGTGAAGGGGATCTGAAAGATCCGCTGTTTGCCAAGACTCCCTCTCGTCAAACTCGGTGCTCTTTCCTAGGGTGCTTACTGCACAATGTCAATTTGCCGTGTCACTGCCAGCAATCTCGACTTGATGATACTCGGTTGCCACGCAATAGCAGCGCAACACAATTGTTCCTAAAATATGAGGTGTTCCCCTCCTGTAGGCACGATGCTTTTGCCAAACACAATCTCACGATATTAGTCCACTCCGCCCATTATATATACCGTACTTTTTCATGATGGCGTACATTCTCAACTCTCAATCCTCCCTCTCCGCTTCCGAGTCGGTCAGGTCCTCGGATCTCAACTTTCTCCAGAAGGCTCCCCTCCGACACCCTCACCGGTTACCCATGTATCGCCAACCCCAGCTCCTCCCGCTATCGAGCTGGTGAGGGAGACTCCCCTGCCTCCTCCTCCCGTCGCTTCGCTGATTGCTATCATACCGGTTGACAATGAGATGCTCGAGCAGCGCAGTACACCCGAGGCCGAGATGGTTCCTATGCAGCGTGGGGCCAGGAGGGGTTAGTTGCGCTAGCGCAAGACCACAGGATTCAGGGAGAAGTCAGTGCTGCTCACCTAGCTCAACCTCGACTCGAAGTCAACTGTGGATGAGGTCCATCGCCGGTTTGCAAATCATGGCTATCGGCTACACGAGCTAGTTGGGGGCTGGGAGCGCCACAAGGCTTTACGAGGAGAGGATGGGCAGAGTGTTAGCGAGGAGAAATGGCACATACACATCGTTGGTCATCTATGCCTCAACTCGAGAGAAGCACCTCCAAACATCAAGGATATGCGAGCCTTCGACACCAGGCTGGATGGGCGCATTTGCCATCCGAGTATCTCACCCGCGAGGAATCACACCGATATCTGGTAAGGGACCAACTCTGAAGGTAACCACTATGGCGTTAACAAGTGGCTCAGGTGCTATGTCAAGAAGATTGGGAATCACGAGTTCCACACCAAGCCGGCACCAGGCACGGCGAAGAATGCTGGTGATTGCGATCCCTCCTGCACGGTCCAGGGCCAGCGGAAGGGTCGCATCCACTGAAATGGGGATCATGAGAATCACGAGGACTGGGACACTATGGGTCTCTGGCCAACCATTGCCGATCCTCGTCGAGATATCGTCAAGTCCGACGATAGTATCTCCAAATGGGACACGATGGCGAAGGCTCCTACCAGGAGAGAATTCGACGTTCTAGCACCACAGCTCATACCCCGCGAGTGGATCCTCAACCGCCCGTCTATTGACATGGACAAGAACTTTGTGTATAGGCAGGCCAGGATCAACGACATCGTTCCCTATACCGATGTCAACACTAGGGCATACCGGGAGATACCCATCATCACTCGCTACTTTGATTGTTTTGTTCACAAAAGGCCTGATGATCGCCAGCGATGTCCCTCGCTTTGCCACGTCGGTCGCTCTGGATTGGGGAAGACCGATTATATCAGGTGCATGGGTGACCATGTCTACTTTGACGCCGTGATCTCATGCAAGGGCATGAATCCAGATGCCAGGTTCATGGTCTTTGATGATGTGCCCTACAAGAGGTATGATGGGGCAGGCAACTGGAAGCAGTACCACAGTTGCCAGAAGCAGTTGGGGCTACGGGATATGAATTGGGGGGGGGAGATGATAAGAGGCCGCCCGTGTGTTTTCCTTTGTAATGAGGATGAGGATCCCAGGTGGGTAGGGCAATACAAAACAGAGTACCTGAGAGTTAACTATAGCTTTGTGGACCTCAATGAATCCATGTACCAGAACAGGGACGGTACATTGGAGGAGGTGTACACGCCCAGGGTGACTTTGCCACTAGTGCCGGCGTGTGGGATAGACTTGGATTTCCTTACAATGTAGATTAGATTTCATCATAGAATAGAATGGTTTGAGACTGGGTTGACGCATATGTGACGGCGGATCCCGCTCACCGCGGCTCCCAACCGCCTCGAGCCACCGAGATAACTGGTTGAAGGTAGGGTTGACACTGAATGCCGGATGTAGTCAACAACGGTTATCTTGAGATTGGGCGTTGGTCCTTTGACCTCACTTGCACTTGATCAAAGTCGGTATGTATTGCTAAATGTTCTCCACCGGTGACCCCACCGCCGACCAAAGATCTCAGAAAACATTATGGCTAAAAGAGTTGCTCACATTGCAGAGAAACAGGAACTTCTGCATGCAGAACAGATGGGTGGCAGGCAAGGGAGAAGTGCAATTGATGCTGTTCTGGCTTTGGTACATGATGTACAACAGGCTAAGTGTAATGGTAAAGTGCTCTCAGCTCTGTTTGTTGATGTTAAAGGTGCTTTGACCATGTGTCCAGAATACAGCTGCTCTTAATTCTTCAATCTTTAGGTTTTCCAGTTGTAGTACTCTCATGGACAGACACCGTTCTTTCTAACAGGCAACTTGCTCTTAAATTTGATGGCCGGACACCACATTCAGGGTGATACTATGGATTTGGGTTTTATTCGGAGTGTAATGCTCAGTGGGTACAATGTGGGTGAGTGATTAAAAGTAATCAATTTTATATATGGAGCCTAGTGCTCATTGTAGCAGGTTGTCACCATTATCCCGTTGTCAAAGATAATGCGGTCATCACTGCTCTCGGCAAAGAAGAGGAAATACAGGTTCTGGGTCGTCATCCGGATACCATCCAGCGTCATGTCGTGCAATGCTCCAATCAGGACAATGACCGTGATGTGGAGGAGGGTGGTCCCTCATGTTACTTTGGTTCGCTGAGTGGTGGAATCGTAGAGAACCTCGGCGTTTGGTCCTAGTGCGGCGCCTACAGTGGTACCGCCCAGGGAGATGAACACCTCAACATGAGGGTGGTAGAAGGGGGAGGTATTGGCACCGGGAAAGATGGTGGTTGCATCGGGTGGTGGGTTGGGAGGTGGGGGAATGACTTGAGTGCCAACCATTTGCACTTCATCGTCAGGTGTCAGGGAGATGGAGATCCCAGCATGTGCCATCAGGTAATTAGGGCCGGGGGGGGCAAAGGTTTGGGAGAGGACCTATATTTGCCCGGATGCCACCAGCACTCAATGCAGGAGTGACGAGCAGACACCCAGTTCGGCCTTGATGGTGAGCAACTCGATATAGACCTTGGAGGGGTCCCAGAGAGGGGTTGTGAGATGAGGTGAGGTATTGAAGATATCGCACAGTAGGTACGAGATGTATGAGGCCAACTCGGCCTTGCTGTCTATGTCATCGAACTTTGTACGGCAGATGTTAGACTGGAGCCAGACATTCCTTCGCAGTCGCTCGCAGTGCACGGGCATTCTCATATTCCTTCGCACTCCCGATCCTCTTCCTGCCTTCGTGAGATTAATAACATGGGATGGTCTGGACGCACAGCTTACCCCATACACCCTTGATGGTCGTGAGCCCTTTGGGATTGATGCCCTTCATTATACCGCAATTGCGGGATTTGTAGCTGCGCCCCTGCTTTGGGGGGCGACCGGCAGGTGGGGCTGGGTTCTTGTTCGGGTGGGTGAACTTTGGTCCTTTAAGGGTGACCACCCGTGTCAACGTGAGAGTTCTCCTCCGGCGCTTGGGTGCCATCTTAGGTGTGTGTGGGGAGCACGGTTGGGAGCACCTGATGGGTGGTGTAAGCAATTTATGTTATCATGGGAGGTGTGGGCAGTGCAACGGGAAATGTGGATGGGGTGGGTGGGTCTGAGGGGTTAAATACGGCTGAATGGCCCACTGTTCTACAACCTCTTTGACCCACCCTTCTTGCATTGACAACCAATTTCCCACACCTCTGTTCCAAAGAATACAATACAACATGTCTGAATCATTTTCGACTATCAGGGACGAGATGAAATGTCTGTAATCTGGTTCAGCAACTCGCTCAGCTTCTTCAGGCATCGCCGGTCCGTCAGGGACGTAGACACACCGCACCGGTGCTGATGAGGCCTGAGTCACAGCCACTATCTGTTCTGGAGTCGGCCTCACGACGTTTCCGTACCACTTCAAAGCCGATATCCCACTGGACCATTGTGCCTCCAGCACTTGTTCCCTGGTGTCCGACGACTCCACTGCCAGTATGCCCAGGGGCTATACCTTTGTGGACCGTGGTGTGCACTTTGCCATGATGATGTCCTCCTCGCTGTTCTGGGGCCATCTCGGACTTGGTGTCCCACCAAGGGTGATTGATGCTCCCGTCCTTCCTGCCCCTTCCGTGTCGACACCCCATTGGAACTATTATTCCGATTAGAGTGGTGAATTGACGACCCTCCCCTCGCCTGACAGGGTTCCCCTTGCCATCGATATGATGTTCTATGAGCACTACTGCTGCTACAACAATCTGTTTACCGAAGTCGCGCATGAGATGGGGCACTGCCGGGATATCACCATTCAGCCCGACCTCGCGATCCCGATTGTCGCCTTGGTCGCTGCGTTGTACGGTCCGCGTTACCCTGACTTTGCAGTCATCTGCCTATTTATGCTCCTCCTCCAGCGCCTAGTGGACCGGGTCAATCTGTCGGTGCAGGGGAACGGGTGGAGAGCTGGTGGTGCAGTGAGAAACAGAGGCAAAGGAGGGTGCAGGAGGTTTCCCATCATATATCTTAGTAGAGGGTGATGGAGGTCGAAGCATTACTGCATCATAGACTTTGTCTCTATTATGGGCATCAGGGACATACTGTCCACACTTGTGAGCGGCACTGGGGCCTTGGTATAAAAGGTTAATATTGTTGGGCTATTATAACACGTGCTAGCCAAATATTCTTTTGGCATGTCTGCCATGTCAACAAAAATGTTTTTTTGGTTTGTGAATCCTGATACTAGCGCTGCACTATTGCGAAATGTGTTTGGATCACTTGCAGTGCCCACTTGCATCAGTGAGACCTTTGGTGACTATTGCACCCACGCGGCTATGCCACGCGGTGCGTTTGTTGGACCTCAATGGATTGCGGTAATGGTTGTACTTTTGGGTCGGTAAATCATCACCTTCCTGTATTGCTCGTACATGTGCCCTCCAGGCGCATATGACTTACACAGGCCTTATAATTCACTTAATGTGTAAGGTCTGCTCGCCCTTGCGGTATTTACCGCCGAAGGTTCAATGGGGCGCTACCTCAGATATAATGGTTGCACAATGATTCGGCAGCTTCTGTCGACTTGTATGCCTGACTGCGTTGACATAGGCACCTCTGGTGTGCAGGGGTTTTCGTTTCCGCCAATGGCAATCAACCATCATTGTCATGATGCTCGATAGTGGCACTGGTATGTGAGCCAATATGCACGCTACGCTGCATTGGGGCACCATCGGACCAACCAATCAAGTGCACGCTTTGTGCCGTGTTCTGCGCAGTATGCACATTCAGGCACTTGACCTGTGGGCCTTAGAGTATGACTCACTGCGTGAGTCATGTGCCTCCCTCCATGTGGTTGGGTTGCAACGGGTGTTGCCCTAGGCAAAAGGGGGGATTGCCTAATGGGGTTGCTCGCTTGTACCTATCCTTTAGGCCCCATGAGGAAGGTGAGTCACACAAGGTGCGAAGTATCTCTTTACCCACTTTCAGCGGCAAGGTACATGAAGAGACGATAACCCTAACCCAGTAAAGGGGATAGTGTTTTATCCCCTCTCGATCCCCTAAGTACCTTCCCATACATTTTAACTAGCAAAGTATCATTAAAAAGGGGAGGGGATAGTTGTCCCTAAGAAACAGTAATATTAGCTAAAGGGGACCTCAAAGATCCCCATTTTGCCAAGACTCCGTCTCGTCAAACTCTTGGTTGTTTCTTAAGGTGATTACCCCACAATGTCACTTTGCCGTGTCGCTGCGAGGAACCGCGACTTGACGATGCACGGTTGTCACGCAATAGTAGTGCAAAACAATTGTCTTTAAAATGTGAGGTGTTCCCCTCCCGTTATCATGATGCTTTTGCCAAACACAATCTGATGATATTATTCCACTTAGCACGATATCTATACCATACATTTTCAACATAGTGTACATTCCTAACTCTCAGTCCTTCCTTTCCGCCTCCGTGTCGGTCAGGTCTTCTGATCTCAACTTTCTCGACGATACTCCCCTCTTCCCTCCGACACCCTCAGCGGTTGTCCATCTATCCCCAACCCCAGCTCCTCCTGTTATCGAGCTGATGTGGAAGACTCCTCCTCCTTCTCCTCTTCCTGTCGCTGCGCCAATTTCTGTCGTACCAGTTGACGACAAGATGTTGGAGCAGCACAGTTCACCCAAGCCCGAGATGGTGCTCATCTAGGGTGAAGCCAGGAGGGGTCAGTTGCGCCAGCGCAAGATCCCAGGATTCAGGGGGAAATGGTTCTACTCCCCTACCTCAACCTCAATTCAAAGCTAGCGGTGGATAAGGTCCATCGCCAGTTTGCACAGCTTCGCTATCGGCTACACAAGCTTGTTGGGTGCTTTGAGTGCCAAAACGCGGTACGAAGGGAGATGGGCAGATTGTTAGCAAGGGGAAATGGCACATGCACATGTTCCGTCATCTATGCCTCAACTGGAGGGAAGCACCTCCAATCATGAAGGATGTGTGAGCCTTCGACATCAGGCTAGATGGGCGCATGTGTCCTCCGAGTATCTCACCCGCGAGGAATGACAGCGATCGTTCGTAAGGGACCAACTGCCAGGGTACCCGCTATGGCGCTAACAGGTTGCACAGGTGCTATGTCAAGAAGATTGGGAACCACGAGTTCCACACCAAGCCGGCCCCAAGCACAGCAAAGAATGCTGGTGATTGCGATTCCTCCTGCACGGTGGAGGGCTAGCGCAAGGGTCCCATCCAATCGAAGGGGGATCCTAAGGATCACGAGGAATGGGAAACTACGGGTCTCTGGCCAACCATTGCCGATCCTCAACGAGATATCGTCAAGTCTGACGATAGTATCTCCAAATGGGACACCATGGCAAAGGCTTCCACCAGGAAGGAATTTCACTTTCTAGCACCACAGCTCATACCCTGCGAGTGGATCCTCAAGCACCTGTCTATTGAAATGCACAACAACATTCTGTTTGGACAGGCCAGGATAAATGACATCGTGCTCTCTACAGATGTCAATCCTCGGGCATTCCAGGAGATACCCATCATCACTCGCTACTTTGATCTTTTTGTTTACAACAGGCCTGACGATCGCCAGCGGTGACCCTTGCTTGGCCTTGTCAGTCGCTCGGGATTTGGCAAGACCGATTACATCAAGCACATGCATGCCCTTGTCTACTTCAACGCCGACATCTCATGCAAGGGCATGAATCAGCACGCCAGGTTCATGGTCTTTGATGATGTGCCCTACAAGAGGTATGATGGGGCAGGCAACTGGAAGCAGTACTACAGGTGTCAGAAGCATTTGGGGTTACAGGATGTGCATAGGAGGGGGGAGATAAGGTGGGGCAGCCCGCGTGTTTTCCTTTGTAATGAACATGAGGATCCCAGGTTGGTTGGGCGATACAATACAGAGTATCTGAGAGTTAACTGTATCTTTGTGGACCTCAATGAATCAAGGTACCAGAACAGGGACGGTACATTAGATGTAATGTACACGCCCAGTGCGACTGTGCCACTTGTGCCGGCATATGGGATAGACTTGGATTTCCTTACAGTGTAGATTAGATTTCATAATAGAATAGAATGGTTTTAGACTTGGTACTGCATATGGGACGGCGGATCCCGCACACCGCGGGTCCTAACCGCCTCAAGCCACGGTGATAACTGGTTGACGTAAGGGTTGACGCTGCATGCTGGGTGTAGTCATCAACTGTCATGTTGCGATTGGGCGTTGCAACTTTCACCTCGCTGGCCCTCAATCAAAGTCGGTATGTATTGCTAAATCTTCTCCAATGCTGACCCCACGGCCAACCAAAGATATTAGAAAAAATTATTGGTGAAAGTAGTACTTACATTGCAGAGACACAGGAACTTCTATATACTGAACAGATGGGTGGCAGGCAAGGGAGAAGTGCAATTGATGCTGTTCTGGCATTGGTACATGATGTACAACAAGCTAAGTGTAATGGTAAAGTGCTCTCTGCTCTTTGTGTTGATGTTAAAGGTGCTTTTGACCATGTGTCCAGAATACATCTACTCGTGATTCTTCAATCTTTAGGTTTTCTAGTCGCAGTACTCTCAGGACTGACACCTTTCTTTCTAACACGCAACTTGCTCTTACATTTGATGGCCGGACACTACTTTCATGGTGGTACTACGGATATGGTTGGTATTCGGAGTGTAATGCTCAATGGGTATAATGTGGGTGAGGTATTAATTTTATTTTTCGAGCCTAGTGCTCCCGGTAGCAGGCTGTCACCATTATCCCGCTGTCAAAGATAATGCAGTCATCACTGCTCTCCGCATAGAAAAGGAAATACAGCTTGCAGTTCATCATCAGGATACCATCCAGCGTCATGTCGTGCCATGCCCCGATCGGGAGAAGACCGGTGATGGGGAGGAGGGTGGTCGTTCCTGTCACCTCGGTTCGCTCGGTGGTGGAATCGTAGAGAACCTCGGCGTTTGGTCCAAGTGCAGCACCTAGAGCGGTACCGCCCCGCGAGATAAACCCCTCAACATGAGCATGGTAGCAGGGGGCAGTATTGGCACCGCGCAAGACGGTGGTTCCATCGGATGCTGTGTTGGGAGGTGGGGGTGTGACTTAGTGCCAACCATTTGCACTTGATCGTCAGGCGGCAGGGTGAAGGAGATCCCAGCATGTGGCATCAGGTCCTTGGTGCCGAGGGGCGCGCAGGTTGGGGAGAGGACCTCGATTGGGCCGGAGGCCACCAGCACCCGGTGCAGGAGTGATGAGCAAAGACGAACCTCCACCTAGATGATGAACGACTTGATGTAGCCCTTGGAGGGGTCCCTGAGAGGGGGTGTGAGATGGAGTGAGGTGTTGAAGACATCGCACAATGGGTACCAGATGTATGGGGCCAGCTCAGCCTTCGGGTCAGTGTCTTCGACCTTTGAACGAGAGATGCCAGACTCGAGCCCGACATTCTTCCACTGTCGCTCGAAGTGTATGGGCATTCCCATCTTCCTTAACCCTCCCGATCCTCGTCCTGCCGTCATTAGATTAATAATTTGGGATGGTCTGGTCGCACAGCATATCCGATACGCCCTTGGCAGTTTTGCGCCCTTTGCAATTCATTGCCTTCATTATACGCTATTGTGGGATTTGAAGCTGCGCCCCTGCTTTGTCCGGCGCCCGGCTGGTGAGGCTGGCCCTTTCTTCGGGTGGGTGAACTTTGGTGGTTTGAGGGTGACCCCCCTTGTCAAAGTGAGGGTTCTCCTCCGGCTCTCGGGTGCCATCTCAAGTGTGTGCGGGGAGCACGGGTGTGAACGCCTGATGTGTGGTGTGAGCAATTTATGTATTCATAGGATATGTGGGCGGTGCAAAGGGAAATGCGGATTGTGTGGCTGGGTGTATGGGGTTATATACGGCTGGATGGCCAACTTTTCTACAACCTTTTTCACCCACACTTCTTGCATTGACAACGCATTTCCCACACCTCTTTTCCAAAGAATACAATACAATATGCCTGAATCCTTTTCGACT
Source organism: Tuber microsphaerosporum (assembly GCA_003521225.1). Taxonomy (NCBI): domain Eukaryota; kingdom Fungi; phylum Ascomycota; class Pezizomycetes; order Pezizales; family Tuberaceae; genus Tuber; species Tuber microsphaerosporum. The sequence goes on along the minus strand of QOVD01000169.1, from coordinate 14,660 downwards.
GTCTGGGACAAGATTGACGGGGAGGAATCGGGTTCCGCCTCTCGCTCAGCCTCACCATGCATCGCCGGTCCCTCAGGAAGCTATCCACACCGCCCAAGTGCTGATGACACCGGTGTTATATGCATCATCTTTCATGGAGTCCGCATCATGACATTTTCCTTCCACCTCGGTGCCGATATCCCATTTGACCGTTGTGCCTCCAGCACTTATTCCCTCGTGTCTGACGACTCCAGCGCCAGTATGCCCTGGGCCTATGCCATTGTAGACCCTGGTGTCCACTTTGCCATGATGATGTCCTCCTCGCTGTTCTGGGGCCATCGTGGCCTTGGTGTCCCACCAAGGGTGATTGATGCTCCCGTCCTTCAGGCCCCTTCCGAGTCGACACCCTATTGGAAGTGTTATTCCAATTCGAGTAGCGAATTGACGACCCTCCCCTTGCCCGACGCGGTACCCTTGGCCATCGATATGATGTTCTACCAGCACTACTGCTACTACAACAATATGTTTGCCAATGTCGCGGAGGAGATGGGGCACTGCATGGATATCACCATTTTCCCGGACCTCGTGATCCCTCTTGGCACCTGGTTCCCTGCCATGTACGGTCAGAGTTACCACGACTTTGTGGACATCTGCCCCTTGATGCTCCTCCACCAGCACTTGGTGGAACGGACCAATCGGTAGGTGTGGGTGAACAGGAAGCGGGCTCGTTGTTTGGTGAGGCCCCGGAGGCAGAGGAGGGTGCGGGTGAGTAACCTGGAGGGAGGCAGGAACTTTTGGCGGGGAGGTTGAGGGATCTGTGAACTTGGTTCCTCTTGGAGGTGCGTGAGGCTTTGGAGGATGTCCTCAGCCGGGATGATTGCATCTGCTATCAGCAGGTGCATGACGGGCGGGAGGAGGAATGAATGGATGCCTTTGCGGGATTGGGGCTGTCTTGGGGGTGGTGAACTTTAGATTTGGTTTAGTTTAGTCTAATTTAATTCACTTTGTTTAATTGAATGCACGGTTTCCCATCATATATCTCGTTAGAGGGTGATGGAGGTCAAAGCATTACTGCCTCATAGACTGTGTCTCTACAGTGGAAATCAGGGACATACTGTCCACACTTGTGAGCGGCACTGGGGCCTTTGGCATAAAAGGTTAATATTGTTGGGCTATTACAACACGTGCTAGGCAAATATTGTTTCGGCATGTCCGCCATGTCAACAAAAATGTATTTTTGGTTTGTAAGTATTGCTGCTAGCGCTGCACTATTGCGAAAGGTGTTTGGATCACTTGCAGTGTCCACTCGCATCAATGAGACCTTGGGTACCCGTTGCCACCACGTGGCTGCGCCACGCTGTGAGTGTGTTGGACCTCTATGGATTCCGGTAACAGTTGTACTTTAGGTTGTACAATGCTCACATTCCTATGTTGCTCGTGCATGCACCCTGCAGGCGCATCGGACTCACAGAGCTCTTATGATTCACTGAACGTTTAAGGTCTGTACAGAGTTCCTGTATTTACCGCGCAAGACTCAACGGGGCGCTGCCTCAGAGATAATTGTTCCCCATGATCAGGCAGCTCCTCTCGACTTTTATGCCTGACTGCGTCGTCATAGGCACCCCTGGTGTGCAGGGGTTGTCGTTTCCGCCAATGTCGATCAACCAGCATTTTCTCGATTCTTGAGAGTGGCAGTGGTGTGGGTGCTAATATGCACACTGCGCTGCATTGGGACTCGGTTGGACCAGCCAATCATGTGCCCGCTTTGCGCTGTGTGCTGCGCACTATGCACATTCAGGTACTGGGCCTGAGGGCCTTAGAGTATGACTCACTGCGTGAGTCTTGTGCCTCCCTCCCTGTTGTTGGGTTGCAACGGGCTTTGCCCATCGCGAAGGTGGGGTTTCCCTAATAGGGTTCCTCGCTTTTACCTGCCCTTTAGGCCCAATTAGGAAGGTGAGTCGCACAACGTGCGAAGTACCTGTTCATCCACTTTCAGGGGCGAGGTACATGTAGAGACGATAACCCTAACTCACTCAAGGGGATAGTTTTTTTTCCCCTCTCAATCTCCTAAGTACCTTCCCATACATTTTAACTAGCAAAGTACAGTTAACAACGGGAGGTGATAGTTGTCCCCAAGAAACAGTAATATCAGCTGAAGGGGAACTCCAAGTTCCCCTTTTTACCAAGACTCCTTCTCGTCAAACTTGCTGCTCTTTCTTAGGGTGATTACCGCACAATGTCACTTTGGCGTGTCTCTTCACCCAACCTCGACTTGATGATACTCGGTAGCCACGCAATAGCGGCGCAACAAAATTGGCTTTAATCTGTGTGGTGTTCCCCTCCCATTGTGACGATGCTTTTCCACAACACAATCTCACAATAGTACTCCACTCCGCAGGATATCTATACCATACTTTTGTTCCACGATGGAGTACATTCTCAACTCCCAATCCTCACTCTCTGCTTCCGTGTCGGTCAGGTCATATAATCTCGACTTTCTCAATGATGCTCGCCTCTACCCTCCGACACCCTCACCCGTTGCCCATGTAATGCCAACCCCAGTTCCTCCTGCTATCGTACTGGTGAGGGAGACTCCTCCTCCGCATCCCCCCGTCGCTGCGCCGATTGCTATCGTACAGGTTGATGATGAGATGCCTGAGCCACGTAATACACCCAAACCCGAGATGGTGCCCATCCAGGGTTGGGCCAGGAGGGGTCAGTTGCGCCAGCGCAAGACCCAAGGATTCAGGACGAAGTCGGTTCTGCTCTCCTACCCCAACCTCAATTCAAAGCCGACTGTAGATGAGGTCAAGCGCCAGTTTGCTAAGAATGGCTATCAGCTACGCGACCTCGTTAGGTGCTTTGAACGCCACAAGCCTGTACGAGAGGAGGATCGGCTGCTTGTTTGCGAGGGGAAATGGCAAATACACATCTTCTGTCATCTATGCCTCAACTCGAGGGAAGCAGGTCCAAACAGAAACGGTATGCGCGGTTTTGACTTCAGGCTGGATGGGCGCATATCTCATCTGAGTGTCTCACCCACTAGGAATCACACCGATATCTGGTAAGGGACCAACTCTCAGGGCAATCACTATGGCGATAACAGGTTGCATGAGGTGCTATGTCAACAAGATTGGGAACAACGAGTTCCACACCATGCCGACACCCAGCACTGCGAAGAATGCTGGCGATTGTCATCTCTCCTGCACGGTGCAGGGCCAGCAGAAGGGTCCCATCCATTGCAAGGGGGATCTTCAGGATCACGAGGACTGGGACACCACGGATCTCTGGCCAACCGTTTCCGATCCTTGTCGACATATCGTCACGTCCGACGATAGTATCTACAAATAGGACGCCATGGCGAAGGCTCCCAACAGGAGGGAATTCGATGTTCTAGCACCACAGCTCATACCTCGCGAGTGGATCCTCAACCACCCGTCCCTTGAAATGCAGAAATACCTTGTATATGGGCGGGCCAGGTTCAATGACATCGTACCCTATACCGATGTCAACACTCACGCAAACTGGGAGATACCCATCATCACTTGCTACTTTGATCATTTTGTTCACAACAGGCCTGACGATCACCAGTGATTACCCTCGCTGGGCCTTATCGCTCGCTCGGGATTGGGCTAGACAGATTATATCAGGCGCATGGGTGACCATGTCTATTTGGACGCCTTGATCTCATGCAACCGTATGAATCCGGAGGCCAGGTTCATGGTCTTTGATAATGTACCCTACGAGAGGTATGATGGGGCAGGCAACTGGAAGCAGTACTACAGTTGCCAGAAGCAGTGGGGGCTACGGGATATGCATTGGAGGGGGGAGATGATGTGGGGCCGTCAGTGTGTTTTCCTTTGTAAGGAGCATCAGGATCCCAGGTTGGTTGGGCGATACGATACAGAGTTCCTGAGAGTTAACTGTATCTTTGTGGACCTCAATGAATCCATGTACCAGAAGAGGGACAGTACATTTGATGAGGTATACAGGCCCAGGGTGACTGTGTCACTAGTGCCGGCGTGTGGGATAGAATTGGATTTCCTTACAGTGTAGATTAGATTTCATTGTAGAATAGAATGGGTTTAGACTTGGTACCGCATATGTGACAGCGGATCTCGCTCATCACGGGTCCTAACCGCCTCGAGCCACGGAGATAACTGGTTGAAGTAAGGGTTGACGCTGAATGCTAGATTGACGCTGAATGCTGGGTTGACTCATATGTGACGGCGGATCCCGCTCACCGCGGGTCCCAACCGCCTCGAGCTACGGAGATACCTTGCTGAAGGAAGGGTTGACGCTGAATGCTGGGTGTAGTTATCAACTGCCACCTTGAGTTTGGGCGTTGGTCCTTTGTCCTCGCTTGCGCTCGATCAAAGTCGGTGTGTATTGCTAAATGTTCTCAACCGGTGACCCCACCACCTACCAAAAGATATCAGAAAAACCTATGGCTAAAAGACTTGCTTACATTGCAGAGACACAGGGACTTATACCTACTGAACAGATGGGTGGCAGGTAAGGGAGAAGTGCAATTGATGCTGTTCTGGCTTTGGTACATGATGTACAATAGGCTATGTGTAATGGTAAGGTGCTCGCTGCTCTGTTTGTTGATGTTAAAGGTGCTTTTGACCATGTGTCAAGAATACTGCTAGTCTTGATTCTTCATTGTTTATGTTTTCCAGTCGCAGTACTCGCATGGACAGACACCTTTCTTTCTAACAGGCAACTTGCTCTTACATTTGATGGCCAAAGACAACCTCTACAACAAATCAACAGTGGCATTCCTCAAGGCTCTCCCATTTCACCAATCCTCTTTCACTTCTACATTACCAACCTGTTTAATGACTTGAGACCTAGTCTTCTTACCCCACAGCTAAGATCTCCTTCCTTTATTGACGATGTTTCATTAATTGTTACAGGACCTTCTTTGAGGCCAACTCCAAAGCATTGGAGAGGGCAACCAAGAAGGCCTGGATTTGGGCAGCTGACAATGTCACAGTGGTTAATGATACCAAGACTGAGCTGATGCACTTCCACAACAAAACCCTCCAGCACACTCATCATACTCCTATCACCTTACCCAATGGCACTGTTATCCACCCATCTCAACATCTTAGATGGTTAGGTGTCTGGCTGGACAGAAAGCTCACATTCAATTACCATGTTCAACAAAAATCAGCAGCAGCCACCAGGGCACTCAACATGATTTTCAGACTTTCTAACTCAGAATGGGGACTCTCAGCACCAGCAATGAGGCAACTATACTACACCTGCATTACCCCAATAGCTGACTATGGAGCAGAAATCTGGTGGAAAGGGCAAATTGGATTAGCTAAGAAGTTACAAAAGCTACAGTCTGAAGCTAACAGGAGAGTTCTAGGAGCATTTAGAGCTTCTCCCACAGCAGCACTTGAAATTGAGGCTTCTACAATTCCTGTTCCCATGAGACTTCATAGACTTTGTCAAAGATATGCTTACAGAGTGTTACAGATGCCACCTGACTATCCTGTTAGACAAAGAACACCCTCCACTTATGCATCCACACTCCAGATAGCTATTTTTCCATGTTCAGCAATTAGCATTTGAACCTCAGATTCTCAAAATTCTTTTTCAACAACACCCAGAAGAAGAAACAACTATTCCTTTGACCCACAACAAGAACCATATGGGAAGATGAAGTCAGACTGGAGGACTTCATCTTCCTTACAAGCTAAGTTTCCCACCCAACTGATCAGAGTCTTGAATTCACTAAAAAACAATGTTCCAGCAGGATATGAAATTTCAACAATGTCAACTATACCATCAACCACCATGGCATATCAGCCTTTTTACCCTTAACACTACAATTCACATATGCATTAGCTCTGAAGACAAAGCTACAACAGCCAGCCAACATACCTCCCTCTTCACCACTATCAACAATACAGACAACCTTATCCTATATACAGATGGCAGTGAACTGCAGAATGGAAGAGTTGGAGCAAGAGTTGTGATGATATATGGTGGGAGGATTGTGGGCAGATGGAGTATTGGACTTGGGATGGAAGTGAAGGTTTATGATGAGGAATTGGCAGGTATTGCCAGAGCACTTACAGAAGCCAGCAGGACCAGCCTATCTTTCAAGCACATCTGGATCATTACAGACAACCAAGCTGCAATCAGGAACTCCTACAAAGTCACACCACACCCAGGACAGCAGACATCACTCCATATTCAGCAACTCGCAAAAGACTTTTTGGACTCTGACATGGACTTACAGCTTCATCTGCACTGGGTACCTGGACATACTGGTATTCAAGACAATGATCAAGCTGACAAATTAGCAAAACAAGCAGCTTAGTATTCCCAACCCATAGAGAACTGTTACCTCTTACTAACTAAACCGAAGACACAGATCAAGCAGTCTGCTCTTCTGGCCTGGCTCCAGTACTGGACTCAACCATCAGATTCTAGAAAGTGCAAACACTTTAGGTCCATTCACTTCCACCTTCTAACACTCAGCCCTGCACCACACTTCTGCCATCTGTCCAAACACCAACTTCCAACAGTCACACAACTCAGGCTTGGTCAAGGTTATTTCACATCCTATCTATCCAGACTGGATGAGAATATCAACAACACATGTACCTGTGATAGGCAAACACCAGCACCCCACACCCGAGAACATATCCTACTCCACTGCAACAAATCTCACCACTACAGACACTTGCTGAGAGAAGTTGCTCAACATTTCCACCTACCAGATGTGCTTGGAACCAAGGCTGGCCTGATGGCTGTTGGGAAATTTGTGGGCAGGAGTTGGGCAGGAACACGAAAAGACTACCTAGTTGACGTAGTCAGAGTTGAGTGCTCTGGCAAAGGCAGGAGAGGGGAGGAGGATGTGGATAGGGAAGAGGAGTAAGAGAGAAGAGGAGAGGAATGGGAAGAGAGAGAGGTGGAGAGATGGAGAAAATGGAGAACGGCAGAAGAGATAGAGGAGGAGTAGGATGGATATGGCAGGAGGCCCACTGAGAAGAAGACCAAGGGATTTAAGAGATGGGATCGGGGACCAGTAGTGTGAGGCACTACAATCAGGTACTTTCTTTGCTTCATAGCCATTGGCTCTATAAGCTTAATAATTTATAATAATAATAATTGGAATTCCACTAGTCTAGCTAGGTGAGCTAAATACAGGTGTTATCTTTCTAAGGCTCAGGCTATCCAAGGCTCAGGCACTTCCGGGTGCCTGATTGGATCAGTAATACCATGATTATTCACTCAGTAGAGATTAGCCTTGTACCTGTGTGCAGCAGGCATCGAGCTCAACACTCTCGCTCATGCAGAATTAAAATACCTGATGTGATTGTGGAGTAATCAGCCATCGAGTAAAGTTCCACCTGCTTGAGTACCTAATACCTCCTTCAGAGAAGTTAGTGATATACTGAGCTTTGATGCCAAGAGACGTACCTTATACCAGCTTGTAGCTCGAGTTGGGCCCAACAATCTCCAGATCGCATAATTGAAATCCATGAAGCAGTACTCATGTAATATGCCATCAAGTAGAGTTCCTCCAGGTTGAGCACCTAATACTCCCTCCATGGACGATAGCCATTCTCTGGGTATTGATGGCATAGGGACATACCTTATACTGATATGTAGCTAGCGTCAAGTACAACAACCTCCAGAAAACAGAATCAAGATCATTCCAGCAGTTGTGGAGTAATCCGCTATTGAGTAAAATTCACCCCGCTTGACACCTAATACACCCTTTCCAGATGTCAGTGATTTCCTGAGCTTTGATGCCCCAGGGACATACCTTATACCGGTGTTTAGCTGACATCAAACACAACAACCTTCCACAAACAGAATCGAATTCCGTCAACTGGTTGTGGAGTAATCAGTTTTCGAAATCTGGAATCGCAACCCTTGTCACTTCATGAATAATAGTCAGGTAGGGATCAATGCTATATCAGTGTTTAGCTTGCGTCGAGCACAGCATGCTGAAGGTGTCACATTCGGAATTGCTTTGATGGTTGAGGAGGAGTCTTCTGTGCAGGCTAGGAGGGGCAAATCTTAAACCAGGTGTGAGGTGAGCAAAGTGCAGCTTCACTTGGCGTCCCAGACTATGTGCCAAGAAACGAAAACAAACTTGTAGTAGAGACTGTCATAGATATCAGTTACTTTCAGAATGGAGTAGGCTGGCATTTTTGCTCTCTGAAAGATCAAGTTCAGAAAATGGAACAGCAGAGTGTCTTTCAAGCTACTGGTGCAAAATTAAAATTAAGAGTATTGTAGCAGCTATCTTACCTAGTGCCCACCCTAACCCAATTATTTTTACCAAACCTACCCCCTTTCCTAGTATCAGGAGTGGCTGCAAAGCGATCGGGTACTGTAGATGTTGATTAAATGAATGCTAAATCTGGAGGTGCGATGGTATTGTGAGTCAAGTCCAGAAGTATAGGAGATCAGGTTGTGTAGCTCCTTGCTTCCAATGGTGGGTGCATATGCAACTTTGCCTCCTGATGCAGGTGGCACAAGTGAGTGTGGCAACCCACCTCAGAACTCACCTAATATCAAGGGCACAACGTTCGCGTACCTCCTATCCTGACGCAACAGCAGCGCATCGGACATAAGGTCATTTTTTACTGATCAAAGTGCTCTTTGGGCCCTTACAGCAATCTAATAAGAGGGATCATGGGCCAATTCAACCTAACGATTGCTCAGGGTTCAATGTTGTTTATAATAATAACTCGATGTATTTCTACCCCCTACTACTGGGAGGACAACCAAAAATGGTAGCGCACACACATAGCTTCGGATACATCTATATACAGGCCTCCTTGTACCCCACCATCTTCTCAATCACATTATCCCTCTACTTTCCAACACCTCACACAAAGATATCTGCCATCCATGCCCCAGGCTCTGTACTGAGGTACCCTTTTTAAACCTTCAAATCAGTCCTCTCAGATGAACTGCCGCTTGCCAAAATGCGAAGACCTCCTGGGCGAATGGCAGGGTAATTACATACCACTCAATTTTTGACTAGCGGACCATATTTATCTTGCATTAACAGCTAGGAAGCCAGCTGTCCCCAATGCTGAGCAAATGCAAACCAGTAATGTAAGTTTGAGAAAGTAAGTGCAATCCTTGATATCATTAGTCCCTAAGGAATATTTGATATTTTGATCCTATGCAGAAGCCAAGCTAACCAGCATTACGAAATGGAGGCAAGGAAAAGTAAACTCAAGCCTCTTCTTTGTGCTATTGCAGAATCAATGTAAGTAATTATTCATTCTTATGCTCAAGTTTCATACATCACGGGACGCAGAGCTTGGTATTAGCTTTCATTTCCAAGTCAAATGTCGGAATTGGATGAGAAACCCCACTCTGATCAAGATGTGGAAGACACCAAGTAAGTTAACGATCGCATGCTAGAACTCAAAATCTCAGAATTCTGTAAACTAACTGTGCTATTTCACAGGGCACTATGCCGATATCATATATGCCAATAGTTGGTCTGGATTCCAGAATCCCAGGGAATTGGGTGGCCCCTATAAAGCCTGATATCGTGATGCCAAGGCCAACATACCGGCAGGGTTATTATCTCAGTGATGGCTAGCCAACCCTCAATTCGCACCTATCATACATATACCTACTCTCTTTGGCCTGTCTAGTCAAGTATCAAGCGTGTTAAAAAGAAGCACTATGTCGATAATGTATAAATCAGTCTATTACTAGCTTAGAGTGTGGGTCAAGTACATGGCTAGAAAACGCCTGAGAGCAAAAGAGCATTAGCAAAAACAATTTTCATGCCTGAGAGCCCTCTAGAGCCATGTCATTGAGTTTTACGTTTTGGGGAATCATGTGTATTCCTGTATTATCCTAATAGTGCCTGTCAGTTTACATAAAGAGCAGATACAAATCTTAATTTCTGTAAAATATGAGCTATTTTTAGGTTGAACTCACAGACCTTTTACATACCAAAGTTGAATTTTGTTGGCTCAAATTTTTCAACTTCAGTATGTAAATGGTCTATCAGTTGTGGATAAAAATACCTCATATTTTGCAGAATATAAGATGAATATTGTCTTTTTGACTATAGCTAAGGGAATTTTTAATGTTGCAATTAGGATCCAGGCAATTCAACAAAATATTAAACTCTAGGAGAGAGTGCACACCTTGGAGCCTGGTTTGTTGCTAATGAGTGTTGAAATGCAAAGTGTACTGGAAATATTGTAGTCACTGGATAGGCGAGAAAGTGATTTTTCCCACTCATGCTGAAAAACATCAATATTAACACATTTGCTCAGTGGCACCATCCGTCTCGACATTGGTCAATTGTTCACAGGTTATTAGGATCTACATTGTTTGCAGAATGAAATTCTCCAAATTCTCGCCCTCTGGTCCTGGACCACAGCTGTTGCATCATCAACTCAAAATGCAGAAATTGAATAGAGAGTCTTGGCATCACCGGGTATCCAAGGGCTGGTTGATGCCATCAAGACTTAACCTGTGAAGGAGGCAATTGGATGCCAACAATTTCTCATAAATGCGACAGGCTATGGCAGCCACACATTACATCACAAACCTACAACCGTTCTCACACACTAGGAGTTTATCTTTATGAACAAAGATGTTAACCTTCCGGGGTGGCTCCTTACCAACAATGGCAGACAGACATGGGACCTCAGGGTCCTGGAATTGGCTGCCAATATGGAAGTGGATGGCAGCAAAATACCTGAGCCTGCTAACTGGACATACTCATATTTTGACCAGAAGGTTTGAGATAGAGCTTGGCAAACAAGGGAATCTGTGAGGGTTACACAAGAGGAAGAAGACCACAAGGGAGATGAAAAGGAAGATGATCAGGAGGGTGGGGGTATGGGTACAGGGGAGAAATTAGGGTGTAACTGGCTGGAGCTAAAAGAGATGTGTGAGTAAGGAAACGAAGAGAAGGAAGACGACTCCACCAATAAGGTCAACCACAACATGGAGGTGGTGGAGTTGATGGATTATTGTTGGGAGTGGGTCACAAACCTGACTAAGCGAGGATATGGTTTCACATGACTCATGGTTATGAGTCATAGGTTTGTGATAGGTTTGACATAACGCGCACTTGCAATGTCATCATTAGAATGTTATGTATTGATGGTTTTATATGACTCATGATTGTGGTCATATGATGTATGACTTTCTGACATGACTCATATTATGAGTCATGGGGTTCATGCATAAGACACAGGTTGCACACATGACTTGTTATTTGAATAATGGTTTGATTAGAAATCTTGTGCAGTGGACTCATTGGAGTCTGCTGGTGGATTTCAAACATGACTCGCTATAAGTCATGAGGTTGCGGGACTTAAGTCTATGAGTCACCAGGGTTAGTGTTATGGAAGGAATGCCTATATAAGCGGGCCATGCCTGGCAAGTAAGTACACACGAACGATCTCCTCTACACCTCCGGCGATTGAAATCTCAACACCATGAGAAATCATCGTCAACTCCACCCTCTCCCTCTCCTCTCCTTTGATGGCCTCGTTGCCTAGGAGGGTGACGACACTACCTTCTTCCTCTTTTATTATGGCCTCGCCTTGAGAAAGCGTTGTCCTAGAAGCTGTTTGAAGGATCTTCTCATCCTCCCCCTCGCCTCACGGTCGCAAGCCTCGCTTAGCGGTCGTCCCGGTCGGCTTTACTCCTTTCTACGTTTGCGGTCGGCGTTACGGTGTCCGGACCTTGGTGAAAGTACGCCCTTGGTTCTATGGCTTGTCCCCCGTTGGGGAAAGCTTCGGTTAGTAACTTCGTGGTACTCGCTATCGTTCTCTCGGTCCGAAATCTCTCGAGCATGGCCTGTTTGTCGGTTGTTTCTAGCGAGTTGTTTGCCTTCCACCTCCCCTCCTCTCCTGGTCGCTTCGTCCCATGGTCCGGTTACAGCCACCCCCTTGTTCCATCCTCGCCCTCGCTTACACGGTCGGCCTGGCTCATTCTTTCGGCTGGCATCCTCTCTGCCTGGTGGTTCCACTCACCCCTGCGACTGCCCACGGTCGCATGCCTTGGTTACGACTGTTCATGGTATTGCACTGCCTCCTTGGACGACTTTCAGCCTTGGCGCGATGTAATTTTTGCTGGTTTCTTTCGTGTTATGATTGCCCCTGTATTATACTAGGTGATGACCGGCCCCCGTTTGGATTGTTGGAGTTTTGCTTACTCCACGGTTTATTTGGGTTTTCTTCTCATGGGTTATACTTGTTTGTCTTTTCTTTCGCTTTGTATTGATTAGACGTTTCACTCCTTTGTTTACTGCTTAGGCAGGGTTTTGATTTTTAGGGGGTAGGAGTTTATGGCAAGTGGTTTTCCTGTCGTTTCCTGCTTGTAGGGTTTTGGGGATTTACTTTGTCGTCCGCTTCGGCCAGCCGGTGTTGTTTTTCTCTCTTGTCTGCAGGATCGTGCGGTTGGGCCCACACCAGAGGGTCTTGGGATGATGGCTTTTTCCACTGGTGCCAGGTTGGATCGTGGGGTTTTTTTCTGCCATATCTGATGATGCAT
>QOVD01000168.1:0-31391 GCA_003521225.1 Tuber microsphaerosporum | reverse complement strand
CCCCTCTCCCCTCTACCCCTACTCCTTCCCCCCTATCCTTCAACCTTGAGCTCGATGACTTCTTCCTTTCTGAAATTTATAAACTCATAGTATGATTTGAACAATGGTATGTATTTAATATGTAGGTTGGTTTCCTCAAAGCCATTCCCAGAATCCTCGAAGGCTTGGGCAAATTGGGCAAAAAGGCGATAAAACTTGTGGCTGCCCTTGTGGAACCTAGATGCATGAACATGAGCATGTGCTTTCAAAACCGCAAGTGTTTCCGGAAACTCTGTTTAAGTTAGTATGAATACTGTAGTGTACAATCTTTCCCTATAGTGAGAGCATCTGGCAAAGTAAGCAGGGGGTATGCCTGATACTCAATTAGGGTTTAGCAATACGAGCTAGAGTTTAGTTATATGAGGACCCCAAAAAATATATCCAACTAAGGACGAGTCTTCTAACTCAAGTTTCTTGAGCGCTACCCTCCTGCTCACTCTGCTGGGTGCTCGCAACATAGTGAAAGATTGTAAAATATAGAATCGGAAGTATAACTTATGGAATGTTTTGACTGTTTCAGGAAAGAAACCCTAGTACTTGATATGAAAAAGGTTAGTCTGGACTCTCCCATCTATAGTAGAATAGAGCATGCTATCAATCATGTCTTACCTGCCATGAACCGTTTCATTCCCTCTATCAATTATCTCCTTGTCAAAATCCATTCGAGTTCCAAGCTTATCGCTGTTGAACACACCAATAAATCAGTCACAGGTATTCTTATAAAACTCCAGCGGGTGAGTTAGGTTCTTCACATGACTTTCTAGAGATGAAATTGTTGTATTTTGCTTTCAGTTTGATTCTTTGTAATGATCTAGCATCTTCTCTTGTGTTTCTATTTCCATTTCCATATCTTGAATACAAGCCGAAAATCTGCCATACACGAGTCCAGCCAGATTGGCAATAAAAGTTTTTTTGTAATCATCTTCGACGTAAAACTCCTCTTGTCTCAGGGCATCGGAGAGAGCTTCCCTTGCATCGATCTTCCTTTGTTTCTCTCAACTAATAGTTGCATGAGCTATAAGGATTGCATCACACAGGCACTTAGAGTTGTCGTCCGAACCCTGGCCAGATTCTGAGGCTTCGCTCTTCTTCTTACCTTCTTCTCTAAGCAGAATCAGTTTTTGTTTCCTGCCTTGGCCTCTCTTCTTCCCTGCAGCACTAGTAGCTTCCTCAATAGTTTTCCACATGTTTGTATCATAAGAGTTGGAAGTTCGGGTTTGTGGAAATAAGATTGAAGTCAGAAGAGTGGATTATTTGCAGGGCAAAAGGGGTGGGGGTCAGGGAGAATAGGAGGACAGTCAGATATGGCTTTGCAGTAGGTAGTATTATAAACACTCCTTACTTATATCATGCAATAAGTAATGATTCTGTTCTTATCTTTATCTGATAAGAAAGGCGTATATCTCGTAGTATTATTATGAACCTAATAATACTCTTCGCGAATATTCTCAGTCTTGGATTAGGAGTCTTTGACTCTCCTTCGATACTTCTCATACTCTTGACTAGTATCCACTAGTCAGATAAGAGGTTGAGGTATACACTGGTGTTCTGGTAACAGTGTTTTTAGAGAGCATGAAGTAGTTTTATTGCACAAAGTATAGGTAGGAAATAACAGTGAATGGTTGTGTAAAGAAATAACTCTCCTCCTGTCCTGTGCTACTTATATAGTTCTTTCTGCAACTGCTTAGTCATCCAAAATAATACTTATAAGTCTCTGTCATGACTCATGTGAAATCATAATATCATAAGACTCTATCGCGTTATTATCAAACAAACAACTTAAACAAAATATGAGTCATACTTGACTCATATGTGAAATGCCATGACCGAAATGTAGTCATAGTGTGAAATACCCAAAACCCTAAGATTTGTAAGCGGGAATCTTGTGAAAACCTACAAACCTTACTGGGTTTGTAACAGGTAGACAGTGTGGAGCGGGCAACAGTGAACTTGAGTAAGTGTCATTGCGGGTAAAATATTAACGTATTGGACCGGGAATCGGATCAGACTGGGAAGTGAATCAGTTGAAATGGACCAAAAAAGTAGAAAAATGGAAATCCTAATTGACGCACAACAGTAAGAAGATGAGATTTGGAAGCATGGGGAGTATCTCTGATAACACACTATTTCAGATTTGCTTGTTTTTGAGCTGAATTCGGGGGATTTATTTTGTCGAACCTTCCGCAGTGGGGGTTTGTGCAAAATTCACATAGAAACCGATTCACTTCTGCGTCTGATCCACTTCCTGCGTTAACTACATGGTCACGGGAGCTAATTACGTGGGCTAGTCTGATCATCGCGCCAGCCGGGAGTACGTGGCCCTGATTTTGTAATATCCAATTGCCATATCAGCTACAGTATGTTCCCTAAGCGATCTCAACACTCGCGAATCACACTACTAATATTTTTCATTTACTTCTATTAACACCTTTAACTAATGTTGTAACTGGGGGGAGGGGTTGGATCAGAAATGATCAACTAGGATCGCGCTTTGTCGAACCGGGTGGTTATAAGATAGAACTCCTTCTACAGTAACAAAAATGGTAAACAAAGTAAACAATGATATATGAAGGCAGTTGGGAGCAAAGAAACAAGTGAAGTGATAGGAAAAGGAAGCAAAATGTATCAGAAGAAACAAATGAACTAGTACCAGTGCTCCTCTTTTCCTGAATATGAGCAATAAATACTCACATATGGGTTGAAGGTGGAAATTCCGATAAAAGTTCCTGCTATTTTGACTCACCAAGACATATTAAAGAACCCCCCTTCTCAGCCCCGGGATTCGTTTACTCACAGCTTTATTTGCCATCCTGCCCCTAATTCCCTCTATCAAATGCTGAAAGGGTAAATTTTGCGCATAGGATGCTGGGCTTACGCTGGTCTAGACTGCATAGGCTACTCTAATGTTATGGAGCGCAGAATATAAGATCAAATATTTGTGAGGCTTATTGAAGTATGCTTGGAGTGTAAAACAATCTTCTCCCTTTGAGGTTGTCCTGGTCCTCTGGCTCAACTGCACCTCTTTCGTCCCAAGTTTGTTTTATATATTCAACCGTTGGAGATATTTCTGGCCTAGTGGTGAATCATTACCTTTTTCTTGTTCACGTTATACTTAACTAGAGATCGATATATCACTCGGGGGCTATTTGAGGCACAGGGTAGGAGGGAGATACGAGGGCAATAGAGCGGAGTGGGTGTCACAATCCACCAGAAAGAGCCCCACCTAAACAGATGCCGATTTCGCCAGTTGCGTATGAGGAAAGAAGGGGTGATCAGCATAGTACTGTTGGGGGTGGTATTTGATCTGCGTATACTAGGTTTGCTTTTGCTACATAGGTTTAAATTTTAGATATTCTGCATGGTTGTTCATGAGGATGCTTTACTTAGCTAGATGATGGCGCTCTATACTCTATGGGAGGGGTTTTGTGGCAGGTTGCGGATGTTTTGTTGCTAACTTGATTGAGATGTGTTGGGTTTACCCGGCTCAGAAGGTGGTCTTAGTGGTGGGAGGAGGGTTGTTTCTCGCTTTATTTTTCTTGGGGGAAAAAGAGGACAAACAAGTGATGAATGACGGATTGGACATTGTGGCTGCAACATGATCTTTTTTCTTTCATTGGGTTTCTTTTTTTTTTTTCGATTTCATCTTCGGCTTGGACTTTGAGACAACTTAGTGAAGAGAGAGAGCAAGTTAATTCGATTGGCTGTTGTTTGTGAATCTCCAGTAGTGAACCTTGGTCAGCCGGAAAGATGTTTTTCAGTACCCACAGTTCATCTAGGTAAACCACTTGGAAGTTTCTTATTCGTTTGGCTGTTCGGACGGAGGGGCTATTCGGGTGGATAGTGACGCTCCCTACAAACGTCAAAGAGGCGGGAGATTAATTGTCTGGGGGAGTGGGGTAGACCGACTTTCGGTCCCTTGGCGGGGGAGCGTCAGGGAAGAAGGGGGGTGTCACGACAGGGGCGAAGGGAGAGTGTTGAAGCAGTACAGTACTGGTGAGGCGGAACAGAGCTTATTATATCTCATGATGACCAAAGTGTACTGTAGAAGAACACAAGGAAGCAGGCGAGTGAGCATAAGGTTGGATGTCAATTCATCAGCTCTACTTCATTCCTGACCAGCCCAGGTATCTGTACATTTTATTCTACTTGGTATATGAGGGCCTGGCCAATTACACAGTATACTGGTGAAATTACCGTAACACATTTTGAGTGATATACTGTGATCCTGAACAAAGCTGTTTCCTTTAGCAATACAAGATAGAGGCTACGGTTAACGGAATGAAAATTAATGAAGGGAAAAAACAGTGTATGATAGTAAGTCTACTCATACATGAGAGTTCAGTATGGCCGATAGTTGCTTGCATTCAAACTGTCCAAGCCACAATCCCAGTAGCATGTGTTAACTCAACCAGTCCATACTATATGCTCAGTGCCTCAGGTCGATATACTATAACACTTCCAGCAAACTTATATCCACTCAAATGGCTTGTAAACCCTACCTGTACCTTTCCAATTCTCCCCTTCTTATCCTGACCACCTTCCAGGAATATCCCCTTCTCTGCAAGCTCCCTGTCAAAATGTCTCATCCAAGATCCCCGCACCCACCCGCAACTTAAATGTGTATTCTAGGAATTGTGCAAACAGATAAGTACAACCGATTCCACAACCTTCCGGCCCTCCAGTGCAGACTCAACATCTCCACCGTGCAAGGAAAACCCCCTCTCAAGTTCAACAACACTCTCATCCTCAATCAGAATCTTTGTCAGATAAAGCCCACTAGGAAAAACATAAGCAGCTGCTACTACCCGCCCTTGTTCAACCAGCCAATCAAAGAAAGGATTAGTGATTAAAGTTGGTGCAACTGAGTCTCTGATATCTCTTCTCCTGCTCTCTCTTGTTACAGTCAACTCTGTGGGCTTTCCAGCAGGCCTGCAATCAGGCTCTGAAACAGTTAATCCAATTTTCAACATCAAATCCAAGTAGCTCATGCAGATGGGGCAAGCCACGATAATAGTTTGTTGTAGTTGACTTCAATGAAATAACCTTATTGATACCATGATCTTGGGTAAGCTCTCAAGGAAGTAGGAGGAGCTTAGGGAATATATTTCAGCAATGTATGAGATGGCCCCCACTGGTGTCCGGGTTGATCATATAATTCACCATTGGGGGAAGATCAACCTCTCCCACGAATCTGGCATTTCCACCAAAGAGTCGGAAGGTATCTTCTTGGTCAGTGGAGCGTAGGAACTATGGATCCTCTGCGTGGCAGGAACTTTGGACTATGAGCTGCAACTTGGGGCCACCCTATGGCCTGTGTTCACCCTGATATAATCATGGTTGTAGTTCAGGAGCGCGAAGCAGCTAGCTGTTCAGCAATCAGATATACCCACCTTGGGACGAATGTCGAGGGCTCTGATAGCTCTGAGTGCACGATATGCTAACAGGACCTTCAATGAATTCAATTTAGTGAGTTTACTACTATTATCACCTCGAGAGTAGCATGTGAAGTTGGGGTAGGAGGTAATATCATTCGCCGGAGGTGCAACGTTTCCTATCAAGAGTTATACTAGTATAAAAATATCAGAGAGGACATTTCCAACGGTCAAGATGAAGGAACCGAATGTAAACCGGAGGTCCCATAACAGATATCCTGCCCCAAGCTTCAAGCTTGTGTTATATGTACAAGAACACTCCAGAGCCCTGTTATGCCTTTCAAGTCAGGTGATACACTCTCGTTACCATTCTTAATGGCCTCCCAGTTAGCGGCCTCCTGACATCGCCATACAAACCTCTAACTCGATGCTGGGCAACACTAACAGTGATTCCAGAGGTGGCGGTAGTGGAATCGATGGAAGTAACACCCCTATTGTACCGTCAGGATCTGTAGCAGACCTCACAAGCAAAGCTGGGTATCGACATGAGGTAAACCAAAGAGGCGGAACCATCGCCTAGCCTGCAGGTGGTGGACATGTGGCTGTTATTATTCCTAACCTGTTGCGCTTGAATACAGTAATATACTGGTGGCGGAAAAGTTTGTAAAACTCGAGGGAGTGGGTTGGGCCCATAACGCACTCTTTTAGGGACGAAGTTGGTAATTGTTGTGCTGCGAGTGACTCTTGATGCCTGGTAAACGACTGCTGCTTAACCTCTCTTCTCTTTCGAGCGGAGGTATCTTCCTATGATATCCTTGTCTTCATTCCTTATATGCCTCACCATATAACATAAACACCAATACTCAAGCCCACACACATAAGCAAGTACGCAGCAATCTATAGTCCTCCACTAAGTACACTCAGCTATCCGAGGCCCAATTTGGCCTGCAAAAACGGTCCTAGGCACAAGTGTCCTCACAAGGATCGGAGGTGAGAAGATATTAAAGCGCAGGAAGGGGGATTTTGTCAGGTGCACCGCGATGATCAACCCAACCTGGTAGGCGAAGGATGCACCAATGAAGAAAATGAAGGGGAGAATGTGCCTCTGGGGAATCCCTAGACGTAGTGATAGCTAGAGGGAGATTGTGAGCCAGGTAGTGAAGAACGGGGCTGGACCCAGGAGCTCTGGGGCAATGGGGAGGTTATTGCTGCGGCGGGCGCCAATTACGTTTCGAGAGCTGGGCACAGGGGTTGTTACTATTTGTGAAGGTTAGTAGTAGCCTAGCAGCGGGGAAGAAAGTAGGCTGAGAAGGGGTGTCACGAAAAAATTAGAGTGTTGCGTTTTTGTTCGTCATCGAAGGAACTCAGGGTTAAAAATGCTTAATCCTTCGCCTTGCGCTTTTCGCAGAAAACAATGATAGAACGAAAGGGTGAAAACAAACCTCTGCACCATGTTGAACACCAAGATGATTCCCCCATAAACCAAATACCACTGAGAAAACTGCATATCCCCCAAAACTGGCCGACGAAGTCAGGGCACGGTAATCCCAGCCCACCGAGCATGGGCTTCTGCCAAAAACTCCCACCCTTGGAAACGCCAAGGGCGTACACTGCGCAGAACGTCAGCACGCCCTTAACGGATACAGCAACCAAGCCTAGGGACAATGTCCCAGTGTGGTACTCCTCCCAGGTTGTCAAATAGAAGGCGCACAGGCGCATAAAGAGCGTGAGAACGGTGACTCATGAATGACGGAGGTTCATTGCACCAGCGAAGATGACGACTTCAAAGATTGTTTCCATTGCGTCTGCGGGTGTTCTTAGTTAGAGGGATGGATGGATGGAATGTGCTTTGGTAGAGAGGGCATACAATAGTTGAATAGTTCTTCTAAAGGCCGGCTCTGCCGAGTACATCTTGCTTGCGTGCCGTCACAGGCGTCGAATGCTTTGTAGAGGAATAGGCCTACTCTGCAATTTCTAATTCAATTCTGAACGCCCAATCCAAACAGACCGTGCAGATGAGCCAGTGGCAGTAATAATTTCCCTAGTTGATTTCCACAATGTAACCCTATCCATAACCAGATCTTCTAGTAAGCTCTCAAGGGAGTAGACGGAGCTCGGACAACATTTTTTGGTAATAAGTGAAGTCAGAGACGGTTGAAGGGGTTCTCTGAACGGAATTAGGATTTGTTTAGTGGAAAAGTGCACACTGCCAATAAGAAATTGAAAAATTCATAATGCTTGACTCCTAAGAGTCTCCAGTGGTTTCATCAAACCCTCTCTATCCATAATGTTCTTTTAAAGCAGACACGTCGGTTTGCCCGCCTATGATGATATAGAAGAAGTATCGGTAATCGCGTTCCCACCATGTACCATTTCATTTCCCTCCTTAATGCTCTCCCGATCAATGTCTGTCTGAATTCCTGGCTTGCCGCGCTTGAAAACACTAATAAACCAGGCGTGACCACATTTGCAAACTCGAGGGAGCGGGTTCAACCCGTCAGGCAGTCTTCTAGGGATAAAATTGGTAGTTGTTGTGCTGCGATCAACTCCTTTATTACACCCTCATATCCGTCCTCAGCTGCCTTGGTGAGTGGCGTCCGGCGGTATTGGACCTCTACAAGGTTGGGATTGACGTCCTCTCGCCCCAAAGGCATCTTTAATAGCCCCCCCATGTCCACTTCCAGCCGGCCACGAGAGTTGATTTCAGCCGCATTCAGTTTCTGCCTGGTCTGGATTGACGTCCTCTCGTTCTAAAAGTACCTTTACTACCCCTCTTGACCTCTTATAGCTACCCATATAAAAGCTGTACCCCCATGCAATCGGCTGCATTAACATCCCATTTCCTCATCCCCAATACGGCGGTAACTATCTCCACGATCCCAAGAAATGCTGCTCCATGGAGCCCGGTAAATCCTGTAGCTCCTTCCGCCAAATAATAGGAGCTTCCTAAGAGCTACTCCCGACAATTGCGCAATAACTATAGTTGAGCAGATATATGCTCAAGTCTATCGAGAAGCCTGAGTGCAAGTATTTGACATTTTCCGTCATCCCAATTCTTATGTGCTTCTCCCAGTAACAAGAAGCATATTCTAGAAAAGTTATTATTGGGGGGGCCGAGTGCATAGCTGACCAAAAACCCCTGACGGTTCCAAAATTGGGATGGGTCAAGCAAACCTCTGCAATTTTTGAGTGAGGGCTATTGAATAGGGCCGGATTACGCATGAGATGCTCTTGCCAAGTAAAGTGTACTAGCAGGAGAGTAGATGAAGACGCCTCAACCGTGACAAGACCCAGTGTCGGAAATAGCCTCCTAATGTGGTGGTGTGAAGCGAGATCACCCCGAGTCTATAGAGGGTATATAGCAACAGCTAGTAGACAGTAGTGGTTGGATCAAAAATGATCGATGGACTAGGAACGGGCTTTGTTGAACCGGGGGGGTTATGAGATAGAACTCCTTCTAAGAGGGATTGTAAACAAGGTAAACAATGACATTTGAAGGCCGTTGAAGCAAAGAAAACAATAAAGTGATAGGAAAGGGAAGCAAAATTTAGCAGAAGAAACGTATAAACTAGTGTTCCCAATGGGGCAGTCAGTCCTTCCTGGAGCAGCACGAGGACGGACGACATTATGTCGTCTCGTCCGATCTTTTCCCAAACTTGCCCTGCAACTCACCGCCAAGGACTAGGGCCCCACCGCCCCCCGGGAGAAATGTATATTAGCCGTCCTACACAATCACCCGCAGTCCCCCTATTCCCTACTGTTGAAAGTCACCGGGTATCACTCATTTTTTCCCTATTATTTTTGTATTCTCTCGTTTTACGCATAGGTATTATAATAATATTATTTACTGCCGTATTATTTCCTTTGTTTTTAGTGTTTTTTCCTTGTCACTCGCTTTTCTCCGTCCTAACCCGGGTTGGATTGATAGAACCTGAGATAGAAATGCAGCTTAGTGGCTATCGTGGATGCTAGGGTTAAAGCACCACAGTGGGCGATTTTGTGAAAGACTTTCTTTATAGCAGGTTCTTGTACACGGGAAGATATCAAGAATCATGGAGACGGAATTCGTGCTTCATTGTTATTCTCACGGTCATTCATATTTCGGATGCATTTTTCCACTTCTGGCAATGGTGGGATATTGGGGGGGACTCTATCCAATAATAGTGCATTCCCTCCAGTGGTTGGAATAGAATAACACACTTCTTTTGTTATCTTTCACACAAGTCCCAATCCTCGTTCGGCACACAAAATTATTGAATGGCGCAAAAAGCTTTACCTGGCAGTCCCCCGCAGTCCCCCGCAGCCTTCGACGCCAACTTGTCTCACATTGTAGGGCCCGCCATGCTTACCAATGACGGCCGTCCTGTGGTTTCTCGGACGAGGACGGACGGCGTTCCGTCGTCCCGTCCCGTCCCGGGCTCTTGGCCGTCGCCCCGTGGGACCTACTGGGGCCCCGCACCGTTGAGAACACTGGTACGGTGCAAAGTGCCTAAAGGTGGGTCCTACGGTGGAACGGGCATTCCGTGGCAACCGGTCCGGGTTGAGCCAGTGATTGCCAAGACCACAGGTAAAGTGAAATGATACGGTGGAAAGTGCCTAAAACCGGGTCCTCCGATGAAACAGGAATTCCGTTACAACCGACCGGAATTGAGCCAAGCATTGCCAAGACACATAAGTAAACAAGTAAAACAGTGTATGAAAATGACGGTGTTAGAATAATTGGCCTTGTATTAAGGTAAAATATTTTTAATTAACAGAAAAGTAGCTAGTCATGGGCTAAGGGGACATGGCGATGACTTTTATATACAACTTTAGTAAATTGATCAGTGCCATACTGTAATCCAGTATAGTAGGCATTAAGTATACGAATACTCTTTAGCCAGTATTTAATAAGCAAAAGTGAAGGTATCTCTTGTAATGCCCTTGGGACTGTCTTAATTAGTGAAGGCCAATTATATTAGCAATTATTTTTTGTAAACCACTTTGCTCTTCCCCATCTGTACTTAATCCAATTAAGCTCGTAGTGGAATTTGGGGAAAAAAAGGCAAAGATGACCACGCTTTTCGATCTCTTCCTGAAGATGACATTTCTGTTCAAGAAAGTCTGGCTGTACTGCAAGTACCTGTCTGGCACAGTAAGAATTACCTGTGTGACTTTGATCCTTTTTATGTTTCCTACTTTTGCAGTCATGCCTTAACCCTCCACTTGGCCAAAGGCCTCGTTCTTGTAAAACTCTTTTGCATCATTTGGGTAATCCTCTTAATTCAGGAGGAATAGTACTATCATCAAGATCGAAGCTCATTTTCTGAGAATGCAAGATAACACCATTTTGCTCATAATACCATTCATTTCCCAGGTGGGGTTGTTTTCCCCCAGGTTCCATATTGATGTTGGATATTTGTAATGCATCAAATGGATCTGCCGTATGCGAGGTAGCATTATCGAAGAGGAATAGTGCCTGAGCATTAGAAAATGTTGATTCAAAAATAGGAATTGCGATATTAAGTACGTGGTCAATTAGGTTTTCACCTTTCCACCAGGATCCTTTACCAACTTTGATATATTCAGTTGCTTGTCGAGGATTGATCTGAAGACCTGGTATTTGTTCTGGATTGCGCGCCACAAGTTCTGCTGGTAGAGGAATTGTTGAAGGAATTTCAAGTCGACTACAGGAAAGGATGAAATCAGAGACCATCAGGCCTTGACCACGGGACTTTTTTCGAATTATATGTTTATCCTTATGAATCCAACGATGATGTACACCATCATTTGAATGGAAGGTGCATTCGTCTTGTGCAATTGGAATTAACAGTCGATTTCCTTCCGGTATTGGAGCATGATTTAATACTCCCTCAGAGGACCATTTTGGCATTCAGATTTCCAGTTCCTTCCATCGAGGAAGGAACTGCTGCTGGCGATAAAACACGACATCAGGTTTCTCATGGCCATCAATGTGTACTCCTTTTCGTACCTCCTTCAATTCAAAGCCTAATTTTTTCAACCAATGAACAGCGGATAAAGCAGTTAAGCTCCGTCTCCCCTTCGTATTCTTATCAATGAGTGCTTGATAAACACAGGAGACTCGCATTTCAGCATCTTGCTGGCTAGTCTGTGTCGTCCAATATTGGGTAACTGCTTTGGCAAGACCTTGTCCTGAAATATCTAATATATTGCAAAAATATAAATTAGTATAAACAAGATATAAGGAGAAGAAGATAGGATATATGCTTACTTTCACCAGCACTTTCAATATATTCATGAACTGCAATCAGAGTACCCTCATCATGTAGCATACTTTGAGACTTGGCATGCTTGCCTCGTTGGCTTAGTATAATAGAGCCAGTAGTTATCCAACACCTCTCACGACGAATTATGCTTTCTGCTGCATGCTTACTCTGACCCCAGCCTATTGCTGTATTTAGTGCAGCTGTTTTGCATGGAAGGTCTGGATACTTCAACTGCCAGTTCATAAACTGGAGTACTTGATAATATTGTTCCAAATCCTGAATACTTGATATTCGTTTTTTCCGGTGCAAAACCTTTTTTATATCTGCTACTCCTAGTATTTTGTTATATATTTTAATATAATATACTTCATACTTAGACAATTTGAAATAATACTCACCTTTTTGGAGAACAATTTGCCTCATCTGTTTTGTGACCCTTGGCCATTTCTCCTCAATATGCTTTTCCATATCCTCCCAATTATTCTCCACTTGACTATGCCTTTCTCTTTGCAACTCCTGTAGCTTTGCTACTTCCTTTTCCTTCTGTGCTCTACACCATAGAGTACTTCTTGAAGGCTCCTTCTTTTTCCTCTGATATTTCTCATATGCAATATTGCATTCCACCTCCTCTTGCAGATCTTCGCCCTCATGCCTTATTGATTCTCTGAGGACCTCGGAACTGGAACCATCGATTTGACTCCTATTTTCGTATACTCTGGTACCAGATGTTAAAGTACTTGGTATATTGAGACGGCGGGCTTTGTTGACTTGACCCCCGTGAGCTCTAATCTTCCGCAAGCGTTTCTGATTCTCGTTTAACCGCGGCATCGTAATTCTTGATGTAAAGGTGTTCTTTATTAATAGTTCATGTTTTCATATTATTTACCTTACTTTTCCTATTACTTGTTATCACATGACTCTTACACTTTCTTCACAGTATTTTTCAGCATTCTACTAGGTATATTGTGTCCCTTGTTTCACTCTCACCAAAATTTTCACTTTTCTTCCTCTATCTCCTCTTGCTTGCAACCTTTAATTAAAAAAAAAGTAGCACTTGTCTATTCTTCTCAGGAATGGCTTCCTCTCAGTGCTACTTTTTTAACAGATTTTGTTGTTGTGGTTCACTAGTTAGATATCCGGTTTCGCTTGTTTTCAGGACCCGGTTTGACCCCATTTGCACTATACAGCTCCCGGCACAAGCAGCATAGTGGTTGAAGTAGAAATCATCAGAACAGTACTTTATGTACTAGAATATGCCCCCTCGAGACCTCTTGGGTTGCATTGCTGTCTACATGTCAAATCATTACTATTTAATAACTGAATGCACACTGTAGTTAGAGTACTTCTATGTTTAGCCATGTGGTTTAACCTCATGTACCAGCTTGTGAGATCTGTAATTTTGATTCAAATTCAAACTTTTTTTAATAATAATATATAGAAATACACCAGCTTATAAACTTTTGACCCCATCACTAAAAATACAACTTTGTCCAACCGACTCTCTCTTCCCAATTTCCCAGATCAACCCCTCTTCTCACCTCAATCTCGTGATAAACCCATCTTCTAGTTATCTCTTGGCACAATTTACCATCATTTCCACCTCCTCTGATCCAAATCTCAGTAATTGTACGGTTTGTTGCATTGCCACGAAAGGCCTTTACCACTTCTTAAACAAGTGGTATTCCAGTACATGCATCAAGTGTCCTGCTTCCAGGTACAAAGCTTGGATCATAGATACCAAGAATGCCTTCATGATAAAAGATTGCATAAGCATGCCAATCCGCTGACGAATTTTGTTCGCTTGCATTGCCTAATGCATTGGTAAAAATTGTAAGTGTGCCATAGCTGCGAATCGAGGAAAGATAGGTCCAAATAGGCACTCCAAGCGACCATTCTGCAACTTTTGCAGCACCCTGCGCATGAGTGTATTCTCCCAACTCAATCTTTCTTGCTGCATCTGCCTCAGCAGATCTCACATATAATCGATGTGACCTGGCGTTCTTAGACATCACCAACGTTGGATAAATGTTGATTCGTAATCCAGCTATAAGCTGAACATTACTCATTGTATGTAGGAAGGTCATCCACTGCTGGGTGGTTGTATGAGTATCGAAGGCCAATTATGGCAGAATAATAAGAAAATAAAAATAGGTATTGGAGAAGAATAAGGGAATATAGAATTATTGGTAAAGGATAAAAAGTGAATTCAAATAATCTAGTGTTGTTGGATTGTGTATTATGGAAAATAAAAATGTAGAATAAAGTATTTTTAGCCATCCCATATATATATATCAAAAACCCATATTCAATACTATTTTATATGTATATCTTTATCTAAATCTGATTATTTGATATAAAGTCTTGACCTAAAACCTAACCTGTGTTAGGTTTTAATATATCTCTTCAGTTACAAATAATAACCAGTACAAGAACTAATAAAATGAGAACCCTCCAGCTCTAAAGTACAAGTGACAGCCTAGTATTATGTCTTTATGTAGTTGACAATTATCAATTATCTTCCCTATTTGTATTTATTGAAATTTAATTCAGCAAATTATACAAGCTCATATATTAGTAGATAATCAGTGTTGCAATTATAAAGAATAGTATAGCTATGTTTTGAACAATCAGAAAAATATAAAAATTTCTTATTAGGTTATTATAATTAGTTTCCAGGAGTCTATGAAGTCAAAAAGTGTGACTAACCCCTTTTCCTCTCATATAGTTAAATTTAATAAGCCATATTATACTGGACATTGTATTATGGGTGAATACTATATGTTGCAATTATAAAAACTGGCATAGCTATAGTTAGAACAATTCACGAACGATCTCCTCTCCACCTCCGGCAATTGAAATCTCAACACCAAGAGAAATCGTCGTCAACTCCACCCACTTCCCTCTCCTCTCTTTTGATGGCCACGCTGCCTAGGAGGGTGACGCTACATCTCCCCTCTCCCCTCTGTTCTCCTTCTGATGGCATTGCTCTCGGGCAGTCTTTGTCTAGGGGGTTCACGGTCGCTCCCTCTCCTCTTTCCCGCTTTGGCTTTGCTGCCCTCGCTTAGCGGCTACACACGGTCGGCAACCCCTTTCTCGTCAATTGCCTTTCGTAGATTCGGGCTATCGGTGAAGTAGTGCCCCCGGTGGCTCTGCTCCCTGGTATTGCACTCTCTCCTGGGAACTCTGTTTGGTACGGTCAGCATCGTCAAAAAACTGTGATCTCGCTTCGGTCGGTCGGTCTTGCACTTCTTGATTGGGTCTACCCCTGCGCTCCCCTCGTCTCTTCTGTCGTTCGTCCCGTGGCTCGGTTACAGCCCCCCACTCATCTGTCAGCCGCCTTTCATGCGGTCGGCCTCTCCTCTTCTGGCTTGCACCCTACCGCTATTCTCATCCTGGTTGTGTTCCGGAGGGTTAGTTTGTTCACTCTTACGCCACACGGCCCTGGGTTTCTTCGATTGCGTCGTTCCTTCCACAGTCTGTCTACTGCCCGTCTCCGCAGTCACGCGTATGCGTTCACCAACTTTTGGGGCCCTTAGGATGAACGGCCCCCCGAGGGGGGAAAGCTGATGGGGTATGTTGGTTGGGACAGTAGTACACTTTTGGGTTTCTCTTTTTGGGTCTCACTGTCGTTTGGTTTTTTACTTTCTGCTTGTCTGTGGAGGTTTTGTCGGCACTCAGGCCTGTATTTTCTTTCTGTAGTTTTCTACCCATAGCACCGGACTTGTATGTGGGTTTCTGCTCCTGTCGGGCAGGGTCAGAGAGTTTTTAGCAGGAAGGGAGTATGGGATGGACTCTGGGTTTGGAAGCACAACGGGTCTTTGGGGTCATAGCCGGCTGCTGCACATCCCTTTCGTTCCGTAGCTGGTCTTGTACTGTAAGCCTTTAATCGAAAATATAAAAGTGAAAAAAAAAAAATGAAAAAAAAAATATAGTTTGAACAATTACCGGATTGTGAAAATTTCTCATTAAGTTTTCATATTCAGTTCCTGAAGCTCTATGAAGTTGAAAATTATGAGTACCCCCTCCCTCTCACCTATGTCGAAATTTCCTAGACCACATTATACAGGACAGTCCATTAGTAGTTATTATGTGCTCTTATTATAAAAAATATTACAGCTACAGTTTGAACAATTGGGAGGCTTCAAAAGTCACATATAAAGTTCTTATAAGTAGTTTCTAGAGTTCTATGAAGTTGAAAGTTGTGAGTAACTACTACTTCTGTTTTGTAATGAAATTTAATAAGTTTTATTATACAGGTAAGTAAATTAGTAAATAATATGTGTTGCAATTATAAAAAAAAACAATCAAAGCAAAACCTCTGGATATACAATATTCGCGGCAGAATGATTTTGAGACTCAGATTGAAGTACAATCAGTCTAGTAACAGAAGTGACTCGGGATAATGCAACATACAATTGACCATGAGTAAATGCATTTGTCCTTAAATCAACTCCAACATGCTTGACTGACTGTTCTTATGATTTGTTGACAGTCATAGCAAAAGAGAGACGTATTGGAAACTGCTTCCGAGTGAGAAGACATGGCAGATCTTCTTCAGATGATGTTAGTTTAATACGGGGTATTAATTTCATCTTCCTATCATATGTGCCACCTAAAATGGCCACTTTGAAACAATTCCTACCCAGGCTGACTATCCGAACTCTTGTGCCATTGCACATACCTTCCTTTGGACTTACATTTCGAAGTAATATTGCAGGTGCTCCAACTTTCAGTTTGAGAATAGCTGGTGGCAATGATGGAAGCTCAATTGACTGGAGATATTCTGCAGGAAGAGGTTCTGCTTCCCTGATTTCCTCATTTATATCAACTGAATTGACACTGTAAAATTCATGCATTTCGCCAGGCATTGCAGTAATGAGTGTTCCATTAAACTCATTTGCAGCATCATTGGTGTATGAGAGAATTGACCTTCCTTTGAAGCTATTATGTGAGACTGGACTATTGAGAAGTAGTTCCAGAGGATAAATGGCTGCACATAAAGTATCGGTAGTATAAACACAGCGAATATAATGTGGAAGTGTTGGGTGTCCATACAAACTTTGATCGTAGGTAAGTGATTGTAGAAACTGGAGAAAGAGTTGGTTTTGAGTGCCCTCAATAACTCGCATATTTTGAGTAAGTCTGAGGATCTTTAAGTTGGATCATATCGAAGCATATTGAATACATGCAAGAATAGTAGCCTGCTTTGACCCATGCCTTACCACTGGAAGAATTTGTGCAAAGTCCCTACCAAGAACCACAGGAATTCCACCAAATATAGATCCATGTTGTGAGTCACACAAATCATTCAAAGTTCTATTGACTGCTTCAAAGCACGCTAGATGCTGCATAGGGACTTCATCCCAAATAATCAGTTCTCTCTGCCGAATCAGGTCTGCCAATGCAGAATTCTTCGGAATATTGCAATTGGCATTGAGATCATTGCTTAGAGGGATTTTAAACCGAGAATGAGCTGTCCGTCCTCCAGGTAATAACTGTGCTGCAATTCTGGAAGATGCAACACAGAGAACAATCTTGCCTTTTGAGCGAAAATATGCACATAAACACTTATATAAAAATGTTTTTCCTGTTCCAGCTAGCCCTTGAAGAAAAAAGCTAGATGAGCCATGCTGACGGTTATGTATTGTAGTTGCTTGAATGATAGTGGTCAAACATTCTCTTTGCTGAATATTCAAACTTTGAGCCAATGTTTGAAATGTTTCTCTCTCTATATTAAGTGAATAAGCTTGCTCTTCAGCAATTAGAGCATTTTGAGAAGTTCCTGGTTGTCTATTCCAGTGCAAGATAGGAAGAGGTAGCTGGAAGTCTAAAAGGTATTTGTTGAACTCAAGTAATAGTTGTTGAATCAAGTATAGTCCATAATCATAATGGACATCCTCCATTCCTTCTTGTGCATTATCAGGTAGTGCAACACGTCCAGTAGCAAGATAATTAGGAAGATCATCACAAAGTGCATCTTTGAATCGGTTCCAAATATTAATAGGCTCTGCTATAGTGTCATACTGTAAAGTAGTTGCAAAGAGTTGTCGTAAAGCATACCTACTGGCAAAATGCTGACCTTCTGTAAAGGTTTCAATCCACCCTCCATCATTTTCCAGTAGACCCAATGCCACGCATGCCTCTTTGAAAGTATTATAATGCCGATTACTCACAGTTCTAAGGTACTCAAATCTGCTTGGTCCTCTTACAACCGTGAGCATTAGTCGCAAATAGTATTTCTCTCCCATAAATGGACTTGCTGACCACATTCTGCCTATAGCAGCTGTTCCTTCTCGCTTTCGTTTTTGCCATCTCTTTTTGTAAATATACCGATAATGTTCAGGAAACTCATGATATAAGAGTTCCCTTCCATTGCCATACTGGCGGTTGAAATCAAAAAATGCTGTCAATGTTGTTTTAGAATTCTCTACCCGTTCCTGTAACTCTTTCCGATTAAGCCCTTCAGGAAAGTAAATTGCCTGTTGACCAGGCAGGTGAATTGCCAGATGGGTAACTGAAGGGAGTTCCTCATGAACTTTATATTCGAACAATCGCCAAATGGCCTTGGTGGGTCCAATATATTGACCATTTAGATATCGTTTTATTTCATCTTTTTCTGATTCCAACTCTATCGTTGCCTGATCACCTCCCTTATAAATATATTTATGAATATATTTAAGAGCCCTTACTGATCCACAAATTTCAACATTCACATCGGCCTTATACCGCCAAGTTAGGTATGGGTTGTATGGGACCACATATCTATTATCAATCATAATATGCTGTCCTCGAGCTGTTTCTTTGCCTTTTATAATGAAGTTGTGGCCGGAATCGTGACGGCGATATAGTGGGTAACCATTCTCTTGGATAATAGTTTCATGTTGAAAATTCCGAAGATAATGCTTAGAACATGCAGGTCAATTTTGCCCTGCCATGTCTTTCATGCAAATGCTATTGGTATTTCCTCCAGCACATTGTGTATGAACCATTGCGGATTTGACAATATCACCAAGCTCCTTTCACTGAGTTGTTACTTCATCTGGCAATTCTGCTGAGATCATTCTATCCACATTTTGTGGAGTTAGAAATGTGTGATCAGTCTTTAGAAAAACCAAAAGATACATATGGGGTAATCCACGTTTCTGGTACTCAATTGTCCAGACAACTCCCATACAGTGGCCAAAGATATGATCCTTTTTAATCTGTTGCAGCATCGATGTTTGTTTTAACCAAAAGACTCGTGCAATAAGGTCTGGTCTATAAGCAGCGGTTTGTCCAGGCAAAAGTTCACTTGTAATTTCATCCCATTTGGGGTTTGCTGTAAATGTGATGAATAACGAGGGACGTCCCATATATTGAACAATGGCCATGCTATCTTGATAGATTTGTTGCATAAATCTATCACCACCTAAAAAGCTGGAAGGTAATATAACCTTTTTTCCAATATTCGATAAATTTAGTTGAACATCATCTCTCTGTAATATATCTGCCAGGCCATTGTATAAATCTGCACGTAACTCACTCTGGTGATGCCGAATCCAAAGCAACTTATTCTAATCTGTAGCAGCCCATATGTCTACCACGAGCTGTTGAAAGAGTCTTTGGCATTGGAATATTGTATTTGGTTCATTCTTTTTAGAATGCAGTCGAAATCGATAAAATGTCGGTTGACCTAGTCGTAATCTTTCTCTCTCCTGATTCTGATTATTCAACTCTAAGCCCCAGTGCCACCCTGTCTCCCCACGAGGGAACATCAGAATATAGTATAGTGGAAGATATGCGGAATGATTGTGATTGATCCTATGTGTAACGGCCCCGCGGGGTGGGGCCGTATATCGATAGGATAACGATACAGTCTCTATACCAAAGTGCGGTATCTAATGAGACTAAGTACCGGAGGCTTACACTAAGTTGTTGTAACAAACTTCTTACAATATCGCAACTACTAAGTAGTTCCTAATAGTAGGCGTTTGGTAAACCTAAGTGAATACTAAAGATTCTCAAAGGGAACTGAAGAAGTAACTGTTCAACCAAGTATATTGAAAACTCTCTGAGTCGAAGTCTGCCTTCTCTTAGTCCGGACAATGGCAGGTCTTAAATACACTAGTCAGGCAATCCCGTGCCTTGCTTTAAACAAATAACAATAAGGCTCTGAAGGTGGCAGCCTTGAAACTCCTTAGGTATCAAACCTAACACATGATGATTATCAAATGATACTCGAAACCAAACATAAAACATACTGAGTATCAAACGATACTCGAAACCAAACATAAAACATACTGAGTATCAAACGATACTCGAAACCAAACATAAACCTACTGAGTATCAAACGATACTCGAAACCAAACACAAAACATACTGAGTATCAAACGATACTCAAAACCAAACATAAAACATATTAACTCAGGTACCTGTACCGGTTACGCCCCGAAAACAAAGTAAAACCCTTATTTCAAAACATACCAAACTCAAACATCATTCCTCACTATCATAATTAGTATCCAAATACGGTTCCCAAAACCCTTTGTCAACCGAAGGTTCAATAACATGAGATTCCAAACCATCCCTATTAGGAGAAAAACAAACCGTAATATACCCAGAAAAAACAATAGGAAATTCATCTCCTGGCATGTTGTTAGTCCACCATGCTTGCACCATCTCCATCGAGTTTTCTAGTTCTTTGATAGGTTCCCCAGAGTTCTCGCTTGCTGGATATCCAATCCATTTAACCAAGAATTGGTCTCCTCCATGCCTCTGCCTATTATCCAATATCGTTTCCACTTCCCATTCCTGTTCTTTGTTGATGAGGATAGGTGCTGGTTTAGCATGGGTCCTGCCCGGGAATCGTTGGTTGTCATTAGGGTGGTAGGCATTGATGACTCAACAGTGGAATACTCCCTTCTGCTGGCGGTACATCCTCAAATCCATACTGACTGTATAGTTCTGTGTATGCTCATTGAATTCCAGTACTGTAAAGGGTCCTCGCCATCGTAGTTGTAGTTTCCTTGACCTTCCCGATTCCGTCGCAAATTTGTCTCCAAACACCATGACCATTCCTCCTACTTCAACTGGCTTATGCTCTTTTCTCCTCTTAGCCGCTACCCTGGCGGATCTCGCTCTTGCCAACCTCAATGCCTGGTAGGCCGCATTTCTGATCTCCTGGTGTCTATTGTAGTAATCGTCAGAGGCAGGAACTGCAGAAGGGTAGGTTCGGTAGGTATCAAGTAAAGGATAGTCTCGTCCATATACCGCTTTATATGGTGACATGTTAATAGTATCTGAGTGTCCAGCGTTAGAATATGCTGTCACTTCAGGAAGGGAGGAGAGCCAAATGGTCTGACGGTTGTTGATAACGTTTCTCAGGGCGGTTTTAAGTTCCCTGATTTTCCGTTCAGCTTGCCCCTTGGTTTGGTGGTGGCCGGGCGCAGCCATGATGTGTTCAACCCCCATGGTCTGGAGGGTCTGCTTCCAGAATTTGGAAGTAAATCGTGGGTCAGCATCGCTGACAATCGATGTAGGTACTCTATGTGGCATAAAAATATAGTGTCGGAGTAGTTCCATGGTGGTTACTGCAGTAGCATTGACTGAGGTTGGGATTA
Source organism: Tuber microsphaerosporum (assembly GCA_003521225.1). Lineage (NCBI taxonomy): Eukaryota > Fungi > Ascomycota > Pezizomycetes > Pezizales > Tuberaceae > Tuber > Tuber microsphaerosporum. The sequence continues at coordinate 10,154 of QOVD01000168.1, read as the reverse complement.
GTCAGCTATATCCCACTGCTCTATCCACTACTACCAATACCGAGTCCTTTTCCTTTAGCCTAGTAAAAGGTCCCATGAAATCGATAGCATAACTTGAGAAAATCTCAAAGGGGAAAGGGAGGGTAAGTTCTTCGCCTTCCGGTAAGGTATTGTGTTCCTTATTTGCCTGGCAAAGTTCACATTGCCTGACAAAATCCCTAAAGTCCTTCCTCATTTCTGGCCAGTAGATATATTCGGTCGCATATCGTAGGTTGCGGTCCGCGCTGTGGTGTCCCTTGTTGTGTATCTCACTAATCATTAGTTCCCACAGTGTTTCTCCATTGACCCCATGTCCTCTTGGTATATAGAGGCAGTCGTCTCCTTCTCGAATGGTGGCATAGAGTAGTCCATTATGGATGCGGTAGTGTTGCATCTTTCCTCCTCAGGATGTGTTGTTGGAGTCCTTGGCCAATTGGTAGACTGGGTCGTTCCTGTCTCTTTTGATCATCTCTTCCCACCAGATGGATTCCATATCGTTCACAGTTTGTGTAATATCTCTCTCGTCGACTACCCTCTGCCATCTCGAGATCTCGTCCTCTTCTTCCTCAGGTATATCATTGTATACCTCATAGAGGCTCCGCTCGTGGTGGGGTAGCCTAGGTGGCTCAACGACAGGAACAATGTTATAGCTAGCTAATGGCCCTCCATAGAGGGGCTTAGTAGTTGGTGATCTTCGGGCATAATGCTCTGGGCAGTGAGGGCTTTCGCATGGGATACTGGTGGTTGTGCAACCAAGGGCTTCATGTAATCATTTCTGAATCTTCGATCGGTCCAGCCTGGGTCGAGTTGAGATGATTTCGTCAGGTTCAGTATCCATGTCCTCATCCCTATCGATGGGGGGAGCAGTAGCTGGTAGGCTGCTGCCTGGGAAACCGCTATAAGTCTTGGTAGGTGGCTTCAACTCTTCATGATTAGGGCATGCTGGTATATCGCAGAATAACCAGTGTATGGCTGAATGATCTATTTCTTCCTGGCTCCTGTTGCTGCCGATACTCCTATAATTATCCCAATTATTAATAGGAGCGTATTCTCGGTAGTCCTTGAATTCACATTCACTGCCACAGCTATCATGATCGTGAATGTACTGAACTGGTAGGCTTTCATATCGAGACATATTGCTCGATAGGTATTCTGTGTAAAGGGCAATAGGTTGGTTATCGGAGGATAGTAGAGGGTTGGATTCTGGTTCTTCTTGAGTAGGATCTTTAGCGTAGTGAGAATATTCGTTATCGTTCACATAGAGGCGTGATAAAGCGTCAGCTAAATAGTTCCATTTTCCTGGCCGGTATACTATTTCGGTATCGTATTGGCCTATGAATCCTCTCCAACAAAGCTGTTTCTTGGTTGGTTTTTTGCTCATCTTTAGGTGCATTAGGGGTTGATGATCTGTGACAATCATAAACCTGTTTCCTGCCAGGAGGTGGTGGAGTGCTGTAAGTGTGTCCACAATTGCTAATGCTTCTTTGTTTGTGGTCCCATAATTCATCTGGGCGTTGGAGAATTTCCTACTATGTAATGCTGCTGGTCGTGCAGTATCAGCCGTTTCCCCTTGTCCTACCGATGCTCCAACTCCAGTGTCTGATGCGTCTCTGATCAGCCATATTGGTAATGCTGATTCATAGTGTAATAGTTTCATAACCTCGTTTTGTGCAACCATTCGCTTAACATTTTCCATGGCTTGGTCATGTGTTGAGGTTCATACAAACTCTTCGGTTCCAGTAAGCGCCGTGAGGGGTGCAGTTATCGTTGCTATGTGGGGCAGGCATTGGCTGATATAGTTAACAGTACCGAGGAATTCCTGCAGTTGCTTTTTATTCTGAAGTGTAGTCTATTCTTCAATTTTCATTATCTTCTCAGGTGATGGTTTTAGACCTTCTTCGTCAATTATGTGTCCTAGTACATTCATATTGGTGCAGAAAAATTCCGATTTCATCCTGCTTGCATAGAATTTTGCATCCCGGAGCTTGTCGCAGACCTTGGATATGTGTATCAAGTGGTCTTCCTCTGTATCGGAGAATATGAGTATATCGTCAATATACACCCATACAAACTTTCCCAAGTAGTCGGCGAATAGGTTAGACATTATGCGCATGAATGTTCCTGGAGCATTCATATCTCCTTGCAGCATAACCTTGCTGACGAAACATCCAAAAGGTTACTTGAAACCGTTCTTATCCACGTCCTTTGGTTCCACTCTTGTCTGGAAATATGCATCACTAAGGTCTATCTTGCTTCGATATCTAGCTCTTGCTAGCGAATTCAGGATCATCCTCTGGTTTGGAATTGTTTCATTGTCCTTGATGGTTATATCATTCCTTGCAGTGAGGTCAACCAGTGGCCTCATGCGTATCTTATCTTTCTTTTCCTGGGCGAACATAGGGGCTGCTCCATGAACCGCCTTTCGTTCGATAATCCCGCTGTCTATCTTCTCTTCTATCTACTTTCCAAGGTCTGATACCCACCGTTCTGGGATAGAGTAAGTTGGTAAACTCCTTTGTTCCGTTCCTGGTTTGAGTCTGATCTCATGGTTTATCTTTCTGAGTGGTGGTAATCCTGCTGGTATAACTTCCGGGAATACCTCTGGGTGTTGTTCCATAATAGTTTTGGTACTAACTATGGCCGCTCTTATGTTTCCGCTAGTAGGTGTGCAGTTAATCCTAACTTTCTGTTTGGGAAACACTATTGCTAACTTGCCACATTCGATTGTAGCTTGGTGTTGTTTGAGGAACGGCATGCCTATGAGGGCATCGTACTTTGCTAGGTTTTCAACGATCATTTTGTTGTCTCTGGTATTGAGTTTTCCAACTGAGAGATTGACGATACATTCACTATGGCTTTCCGATCGAGATCCTTTCATAGCCATGTGTATATTGGTAGGTTTTTCCATTTCCGTACAGGGAATACAGTGAACAGTGACGAAGTTTGCGCCTATCAGGTTGGCTCCAATCGTTCCTGTATCAAACAGGACTCTAGCTTCCTTCCCATTGATGAATATGGTACCTTCCAGCGCGTGTTGTACTTTAATTATCGTGGGTCGGGTTGCTTTAGCTGATGCTAGCTTTGGATCTCAAGAGAGTTGATAGAGACTTCGTCGTATTCGTCCTCTTGTTCCGCTAGGTTGGAGGATGCTTCCTTCTTGACCTTTGTCTTTCCTTTGTCGCTCTTGCTTGGGCAATCCTTTGCTAAATGCCCTTTTCCGCCACAGGTGAAACAGGCTCCTTTGTCTTTTCTGTCCTTATTCTTGGAAGAATTAGTTTGTTTGTTGAACCCTTTCTTAGGTTTTCTATCCTGTTTCTGGTCTCTATAGTTGTGGTCTTTCTTCTCATGCTTGTCTTTTCCATAAGCTCCAGTGCTTCGGTTGATGGCATCTAGTCTTTCTGCAGTTGCGATAACTTGGTGAATTGACTTATCACCTTCGTATCGAGATTCCACATCTTGTCGTAGCTTGGAGTGCATGCAGGCGAATAGTTGTTGGATAAACGCATAGTCGCTAATGGTGTTAGGAGGTAAACATGATCTCTGCATGAGTAGATCAGTGGCAACAGTTGCGATTTCGTGTACTTTGCCATTCTTGACTTGTCGGATATCATGGAATTCTCGATAGGTGTTGTCTTTCTGTTTTGATGACTGAAATCGTTCCCTTAGATAGGTGATCAGGAGGTCCCTAGTGATATCTTCTCCGAAAGGTTCTGCAGCCTGAAATGCCGCTTCTTGTGCTCGCCCTTCCGTGTATAGGATCTATTAGTTTCCTGATCCCTCAACACTCTGTTATACCCCATGTAGGCGTAGGTAGAGTTGGACTGAGTTGTACCATCTATCGAAAGCTTCAGGCTTGAGGTCGTCTCCTTCGCCTGTGAACTTCTTTGGTTTTGGTACTTTGATGCTTAGCTTAGCTGTTGTTGCTGGGCTAGGCGTAGGACTTGCTGGCCTATTACTAGGGCCTGCGTCTTCTGACATCTTGTCTGAATTGCTACTGCTGTCTGAATCGTCAGGGTCGTTCCCTGGTGTAGCTTGTGTTGGGGTAGCCTTTGTAGGTGATTCCAGGAACCCGCCTGGGGTTGGTGTTCTTGCCTTCTCGAGTTCCTTTGATGATTCCGCTAGGATTTGCTAAGCTTCGTCTCTGGATAGCTGCCTGGCAGCTTCGTCAATTTTGAACTGTTCCTTTGGGGCTTTGATGAATCGTCCCTGGCTATCTCTGGCCGGTCTCTTTCCTGCTCGCGTAGAGGCCTTGCCCATAATTGGATCTCGAGACTCTGAAATCTTTATAACTTGTTGAAGTTAAAAAAATTTAACAGCCCCACGGGGTGGTGCCGTATATCGATAGGATAACGATACAGTCTCTATACCAAAGTGCGGTATCTAATGAGACTAAGTACCGGAGGCTTACACTAAGTTGTTGTAACAAACTTCTTACTATATCGCAACTACTAAGTAGTTCCTAATAGTAGGCGTTTGGTAAACCTAAGTGAATACTAAAGATTCTCGAAGCGAACTGAAGAAGTAACTGTTCAACTAAGTATATTGAAAACTCTGTCTGTCGAAGTCTGCCTTCTCATAGTCCGGAGAATAGCAGGTCTTACATACACTTGTCAGGCAATCCCGTGCCTTGCTTTAAACAAATAACAATAAGGCTCTGAAGGTGGCAGCCTTGAAACTCCTTAGGTATCAAACCTAACACATGGTGAGTATCAAACGATACTCGAAAACCAAACATAAAACATACTGAGTATCAAACGATACTCGAAACCAAACATAAAACATACTGAGTATCAAACGATACTCGAAACCAAACATAAAACATACTGAGTATCAAACGATACTTGAAACCAAACATAAAACATGCTGAGTACCAAACGATACTCGAAACCAAACATAAAACATACTGAGTATCAAACGATACTCGAAACCAAACACAAAACATACTGTGTATCCAACGATACTTGAAACCATACCTAAAACATAGTAACTCAGGTACCTGTACCAGTTACACTATGATATCCACGCTCCACTTGATCATCATTGCCGTCTGGACTTCTTTTGGCGAGAATAATATCTCGAAATCCTCGGTCTCCATACTCTTCTGGCACTATCATTGCCACCCCATTAGTAGTGGGTAGATTAGCCCTCCTAGAGTCTGCACCAGTATTCACAATTAATTGCAACTGTGGATTAAGGATAATTGTATATTCATTAGCAGAAGCTGGTTGTATGGCCAATTATTCCACAGCGGTTCGGTATATCTGAATCCAAGGAGAACAGACATAGAGCATATCCGTAATTTCATTGAGAAGTCTTGGATTCAGAGTGTGATATCTTGCAGCTCTAAGATGTTTCGCAAACTCAGGATCGCACAGGTACATTTGCGAATATCGTGCATCCTCAAGACCTGGAGGCTGTAAGGGGCCTTGAAGGTGGTATAACTCTCCATGTATTTGAAAGTTGCGAATACCACCACTTTGAACTGCACTTCTGTTATCCATATTATGCGCAACTGAGGTGAAAGATAATGTTGAATTCCATAAACGTAGGTTGGTACAAAAGGCTTTGCTTTCGGGATCTTGTTGACTCAATAAAGAATTGAGTAGTTCGGGTAATTGCTGAAGCATGGGAAGTGTTACACCTCCATGTTTACAACACTGCTCAAATTTCGGATTCTGCTTTCCATGTTTAATGATCCGTTCCGCAATCCAGTGTAATGCGCCCCAATCAGGACACTCGACATTCATTCTGCCACCTTCAAGAGCTTTCCATTTGGTGTTATACTCAATGTACGCGAGAGGAGACTTGCTTTCTGGGACTGGTGGAGCTTCTCTTTGAAGATTGTTTCTTGATTGGATATCCATATTCGATTCCATTTGAACTTCGGAAGGCTGAGTTTCTCGTCTTGCAGGATTCTGAGTAAGTCTTCTACTGGCCCTTCTCTCTCTCTCTCTTGCCTATACAAATTTATTAATTTAGTACCAATTCTAATAATATTTAATTTATTGCCAGCCATCCGAGATATAGTGAAATAAAAAATAGTTGAATTGAATATATGCTTTAGTATACACTTACCAAACAATTCCGACATCCTTTTCTCAATCTGCCTTCTCCATCTCTATCATACTCTTCCTCCTCCTTCTCAATGTGACATCTACCACATACTTGTGTAACCATTGTTGTTCTCACATATCTTTATCCAAGTTAGCAGTTTTTATCTTTCTCCACAGTTAATATCTAACCTATATTTATAAAACCTTTATATCTCACAATTGTTATATTAGAAAATATGAAATCTTAATTATACTGAATGGAATTACCTTTGCCAGTCTTCCAGTTGGAAACTTGAACAGAATTGGAATGTTTAAAGATGTATAGTGTGCTGTGTGAGACAGTGCTGATAGTATGATAATTGTTTGTGAGCAAGAATTAACTAAGAAAAAATATACATAATAATAATAATATTATTATCATAGTATTACAATCTATCACAAGATGCAACCCTTATCAGAACTTGCCCAACCTGATACACAATCCTTTATCATCAATCTTTGGCTTGGCATTTCTCTTTATCAGATTGATGATCAGATAAAAAACGCACTCCTTGGCATTTGTTGTACAGTACATAATTAAGACTTTAAAATTATCTTTAAGAGAGAAAAATAAAATCTTGTGCCCAAAGCTTCAATTTTGCTCATTACCACCATGTCTTAGTCATCCACACTCTATAGTATTTTTCAGCACAGTACTAGGTAGATTCGGTCACTTGTTCCACTCTCACCAAAATTTTCACTTTTTGTTCTCTATCTCCTCCTGCCGAAGGCACTTAATTTACAAAAAAAAGCATTTGTTTCTTCCCTTTAGAAGGAGCTTTATCTCAGTGCTGTTTTTCCTTCAAAATTCGTTGTTGTTGTCAACTAGATAGAGATCGCGTTTTGCCTATTTCGAGGACCCTGTTTGAGTCAATTTGCACTATATAAACTAGTACCAGCACGCTTCTTTCCCTAAATTTAAGCAATGAATACTCACACATACGCTCTCTAATTGATTTTTGGGTCAAATGCTCAGATTTTAAAGCTGGAGGGCGTATAGAGATGAACTGCAGCGTTGTCCGGAATGTGTTCCACCGGTTGGAATGTGAAATGATCGGTATTGCAGGAATGGTGGCTAGTACGGTGGAATGTATGTAGTGGAATATACGTGGGCGGAGATATGAAGGCTAGTATGGAATGCATATGGGAATGCATATCGGAATGGAGGAAATCCTGATAGCTACGCAGAAGCTTGTATATAGAGTCTGGTATGATGTCTAGGTAGTAGACAACATAAACGGCAAAGCAAGCGCGACAGGACGAACAAATACTATTCCATTTAGGGTTGACTTTTGTTTGATTTTGTTTTCATGCAGAATCCGGCAGACTGGAAAATTAGGAATACAATCAAACTTGTACGCCATAATGAGCCATCAGTTCAGTCAAACACCAGAGACTAAAAGCGTCTATGATTACTAGACTTCACCTAAGTAACCTCGGTCTCAATACAGTTGACAAATGCCCAGTATGCATTTGTTACCTCAGTTGGGCTTCCGACCAAGTACGTCACATCACAGCCAATGCTAGAATCTGAAAAGAGCCTAATAAAATCGTTAAACAGGTTGTAAAACTTGGGGCTAGCAATCTGGTCGTAGGAAGCGAGAACCCGGGCATGCATGTTCAGGATTGCCAGGGTTTCCGGATGGTCTGACTTGGTTAGCTGGATACTTATCGCAGCAGGGGTGAAGTATCGGAACAATCAGGGGGGAGCAAATGCCTGTGCGAGAAACAAAATTAAAGAGCAGTACTCTGGGTATAAATAGCAGGATTACTCACTAATTATTCGTACCGTCTCCGGTTGCAAGCCATACAGCTTCTTGTACGTTGTATAATCTCTTCTGCCCCAAGTCCCTTCGTAGAGCAAAGCATCAATGGCCGCATCCCCCAAAGCGAAAGGTGATCCGAATCTCCCCCGAAAGTGGTGTATTCTTGCGAGTCACCACATTGGCAACGGTCTACGGTCGTCTACGGAGGTACAGCCCATATTTTTGTATGTTACACAGGCACCTCACGCATAACCCTCTGCCTATGTAACATACAAAACTTATGGGCTGCACCTCTATATGGTCAGAGTCTACGGTACTCGAGTACAGTACTGAAACACCAACTTTCCGGCCGATAAAGATTCACCACCGGAGATTCACAAACAACACCCAATCGAATTAACTTGCTCTCCTCTTCACTAAGTCGTCTCAAAGTCTGAGCCGAAGATGAAATTGAAAAAAGAAACCCAATGGGAGAAAAAATCAAGTTGCAGCCACACTCTCCAATCCGTCATTCATCACTTGTCCGTCCCTTTTTTTCAAAAGAAAAGACAAGAGGAAGGGAGAAACAATCCTGTTCCCACCACTACTGTAGAACCACCTTCTGAGCCGGGTAAGCCCAATACATCCCAATCAAGCTAGCAACAGGGCATCCGCAACCTGCCTTGAAATCCCTCCCATATACTACAAAGTACCATCATCTAGCTAAGCAAAGCGTCTTTATGAACAAACAGGTGAATTATCTAAAAGTTAAAACCTATGTAGCAAAAGTAAAACTAGTATACGCAAATCAAATTTCCCCCCCGACAGTACCTCTCTAGTGAGAGCTTACTAAACCTACACAAGCGATTTGGCCACCATGGCACACTCTGACATCGCTATTAGAGGCATTCAGCCCCGGGGTTAGAAAACTCTGAGCGACTAATACAAACCTCCAACTTCATGCTGGGCAGCACTAACTTAACAGTGATTTCGGAAGTAGTAGTAGAAGCGGCAGAAGTAACACTCCTATCATGCCGTCAAGATCTGCAGCAGACCTCACAAACAAAGCTCGTACCGACATGAGCAAAATCAAAGAGGCGGAATCATCCCCTAGTCCGATATGCGGTGGGGGAGACGCCGGGGATGATGCTGGCGGGGGTGCAACCGGGATTGGCACAGGATTCCTTAAGCTTTATACTCGTACAGTTGAAGAGGATGGTCGTCGAGGCACCTCAATTAGAGCTGTGTTTGATCCATATTTCCGTTTGCTTTCGGCTCCGCAAGAGAGTTTATGGGAATCAATTGAAATGTTACCTTTCAAACTACCGTAGATAGTTGACCTTGCTACAGGAGCTGCCACGACTGCTGCCCCCCCCCCCCCACCGGTTTAAATACTCTACTTGTTGTGCACTTAAGGACAATTTCGAAAAGGAAATTTGACAGTTAGCTTACCCACCAACCGGAATACACCGTACATTACTCCTCTGTAGATGTTATTCCTGGGGAACTGAACGCGTGGTTCTCTTATTCGCTCGCAAACGACTTCTCGATCCTGCGACTTTCTAAACAAACTTTTGAAGAAACTTGTGCCATTCCCACACTCCCGCCACACCAGACAGTTGAATCACTGGACTTAAAGCAGACCTCGAGATGGACTGCTAGTAAATATATCAAGCACAGGCATTTTATCTCTTGACGTGCGGACCTCCTGGAGCATACAAACGGGAGGGAACGAGTAAATGGTCTTGAGGTTTTGGCCTACGTTTGTTCATGGTGTATTTGGGAAGACTGCCTCCGAAGAGTAGCATCTAGGCAGGATTAGGAAAAAGGTTACGTTAGTAAGCCAGGCTGAGCTTGTAGAGGCTTTATTTAATTCTGCCCGAGGTTCAGTAGGAAGAGAATTAGAGTATGCCGCTGCGGGTAGTAATCGAAGCGATAAGACGAAAGAAGGAGAAAGGGGATGGAAGAGGAAGGAACTCTAGTACGCTTTAACGATATTATACTTTCTGATAGAGGTTGCTCTCCACCACCGCCAGGACGTAGAGTGGGCAATGCTGGGAATGGAGCAACAAATTGGAGTCGCTCTGTGACGAGAGTGCTGATTTGCAGGGAGATAGTGGTTTTTTGGGATTCCTGGAAAAGACTTCGAGTTGTTTGCGATGAGAGGGTATGGTCGCTTTGCCAATTATGAACATACTCCTCCTCACATGGAAAACTGTATGATAAAAAGAGGTTTGGTGGAAAAATGCCAAAATACAAAGGCCTGTCCACTATCTCACACCCCCCCCCCACATTCAAG
>QOVD01000167.1:35211-47605 GCA_003521225.1 Tuber microsphaerosporum | reverse complement strand
TTGCAGAGCGGGGCGGGGTGACCGAAGGACGAGCAGTTCGAGCAGATGCCGAGGGGGGACTTCCGGAAGGCTTTCTCTGGTCTACAGAGCTGGCCAAGAAGGTAAAAGGGCTTACTAACTACTCGTCGGTCACAGCCCCTTTATATAAGCGTTCCTCCCACAACCCTAACCCTGGTGACTCATACCCTTGAGTCACACGACCTCATAACTCGTAGCGAGTCATGTGCGAAATCCATCAGCTGACTTCTAACAAGTCAACTGCGCAACATACCTAAACCAATCATAATCCAAATAATAAGTCATGTGCGCAACTTGCGTCACATGAGTGAAACCCATGACTCGTAATGTGAGTCATGTGCAAAAGTTCATAAATCATCTGACCACAATCGTAGTCATGTGAAAAACATCTACCAATAACATTATAACGATAACATCGCAAGTGCGAGTCATGTGAAACAAATCACAAACCTATGACTCATAACCATGAGTCATGTGAAACCATATTCCTCGCTTAGTCAGGTTTGTGACATGTATGCAGCCTGACTCGCTATCATACCAGTTGTTTCTTCCGGTCATGTTCTGATCAAGATTTCTCATGCCGGGTAATCATATGATTACTTCTTACGAAGCTACTTGAATATATTGGTTGGTCTATATTTGAAGTGCCATAACTTCTTAACCAACCAATGAAACTTCGCCTTATGACTTCGTACTAATAGAGCACCAACTCTTATCTCGAAATCAGCGAAAACCCCTCGGTCGCATTCCTCGTATCAAGGTACAGAGATTGATTTGCAACCATGACATAGTAATAATAACTATGAAGGCAGGGTGGGTTGAATACGTGACCTTCAAATATCACACCAGTGATTATACCGTTTAGCCAATGTCGGGACTGCAGGGTTATGATGGCCGTATTTTTGAGGTCTATGCGCAGGGGTCTGTGTGCTTGGAGGTCCATGCACTGGATTCCAGTATTTCATATATGGGCTTCCAATATACCTAACAACAGGGTCAAATTCTGGGCTATTCAATACTGGATGGGCCTCAGAGAATGACCTTAGCCCAGATGTCTGAGAAAACAGGTGTTCTAAAAAGCACCTGTTCAAATATCATTAGGATGGCAAAGGAGTAGTCAAGGGAAAATGGGATCGCTGATCTCTGTGCAATGGAAAATCTAGTTCTGCTACCAAATTCAGTAAAAGGCTCTAATCAAGCCCTCACTCATGCTGAAATGGCTCACCTGACAGAAACCGTATTGAGAGATGCAAAACATTGCAGAATGACTTTCTCTCAACTGGCAGAGGCTGGTAAGTACTGTTTTTCCCCTTTGTTTGAAGAGAGTAAACTAAATAATATATGTATATGAAGCCAATTTAGATATTAGTGGACAGACTGTTGCCAGAGTGCTGGTAGAAAACAAAATACACCACTGAAAGCCTACTACCAAGCCAACCCTAAGTGCAGCACACCAAGTAGCACATCTCGCATTTTGTACAGAGCATCAAAACCTTGATTGGAAGTCTATAATATTTACCAATGATTCGTATTTCGAGACTGGTAGCCTGCACCGCCGCCGAGCCCATGGTGTTTTACACCGAGCTGGTGAGGCCTATAGAGTACAGGGCATTCAGTACAGATTTGCTTAGAGAGCAAGAGTTATGTTTTGGAGGACTATCTTGTATGCGTATTCAGGTAAATTACTTTTTCAATTATATTACAACTCCTACTACTACTACTATTACAATAAGTATTATTATTTTAATGTACATAAATGCTAATATTAATACTTTAACAAAGGAAATCAGCTTTTCTATCATATGTATACTTTGCCATATGAGAATAAGCAACAGCAGAGAGAAGCAGGAGTGGTACTATAAAGAGAGTATGAAGTGGAGGTAGCAGAAAACTTGCTAGCAGCTGTCATGGGAGTTGAAGTTCCTTTTCCTGACCTGGAGCTAAAGGTTAGAAAGAATAACTGCAAAGGAGAGATATATTAGTTTATCTACCAGCAAAGAATCCTATTCCCCCTTCTTTATCCCTTTTTACAACAATCTACCGAGAACTTTCCTGATAGAAATATTATTATAATAAAGGATAATGCGCCTGTGCATATCCACCATTATCATAATACTTCTCAGAAAAGGATGGAGTTCAGGAAGTTAGTCTAGCCAGCTAACTTCCTGGACCTAAATTCTATTGAAACAATATAAACAAAGCTTAAGGATAAGCTCTATGATCAAATTGGACCCTGGATGCGAGTTCGTGATATCCGCCGAGTTCTTAAGCAGGTATGTCTTCTTACAATTTAATTCTTTTAATTTTATATCTAATCTGTAGACCTAAACTAGTAGTGGAATAGCTATTCTGAGGAATAGATCAATTACCATATTAGATCAATGTCTTCATGAATTGAAACTTGTATTACGAACAACGGAAGCAATAATTTTAATTTTTAATTCTTAATTTCTTTAATCTTTTCCTCTTTTTTGCTATAGAGTCATATCTCTACCTTGTAGCTTGCCCAATCTTCTTTTATAATCTATCTTTAACTAGTCTGTCCAATTAAATAACCTCTCATACACCTTAATGCACCTTCATGCAGCCTAATGTAAGACTGGTTGTGTTCACAAACGTCTGGACATTATGGGTAAGCAAAGTTCTCAAAGTTTTCTGCTAGTAAGATAGCTGGAACGAGGTAGGTAATCCAATAGTTAGTGAAGCTGTGTTAGAAACACTCCTTACTTATATTGCATAATAGATAATAACACCTATCTTATCTTTGTCTAATAAGTAGCATGTGCTTTTCATAGAAATATCATAGAATAATAGTACTTCTCTTGAGTACTCACTTGTTGAGACTTGAAGTTTTATCTTCTCTAATTATGGTTCTGCCATCTCTTATCTACTAGTCTGATAAGAGATTGAGATATACACCTGATGTTTTGAACAATGATCGTGAATAGAGTGTGAAGGTGATTTTATTGTAATAGTATCAGTAGGAAATAACAGTAAATGGTTGTGTAAAGAACTATCCTTCTACTCTGCGCTTCTTATATAGTTCTTTCTGCAACTGCTTAGTCATCCAAAATAATACTATAAGTTCCTATCATAAATCATGTAAAATCATAACATCATATAACTGAATCAAGTTATTATCAAAATAAACAACTTAAACAAAATATAAGTTATACTTGACTCATATATGAAATCTCATGACTGAAATGTAGTCCTGGTATGAAATACCCAAAACCCCAAGATTCATAAGTGTGAGTATTGTGAAAACCTACAAATAATACTGGATTTGTGACAAGATAATCAAGATGAAAAAAGAGAATAGAAGACTTTGTCACAATGTTGGGGTTCTTTCTGAAAGAAGTTATCTTTTGGAGAAGAAGTAAAAGGGAAAATTGAAGAGGAAGAAAAAAGAGGAGGTAACTGAAACTGAGGCTGGGGTGTGATTTATTGCAAGTGGTGCTTACTATATGGCTGAGAGAAAGACAGAGAGGAATCATAATGAGGAAGTGGCTGAAGAGACTGTAGTGAAAGCTGTAGCAAAACTGGGAGTAGCTGAGTCCAGTCAGGCTGGAGAAGAGAAGAAAGAAGTGTCTAAGGGCCAAGTCTCAGTTAAGGGGAGAAGGCTAAGTTCTGAAGTAAATGAAGATAAAGTAAAGATAGTAAGAGGGAAAAAGGTGATTGTAGCACCTGGGAGACTAAGAGTTTAGAAGGAGAGTATAGAGAGATATAGTAGAGTAAGTTGAATGAGAGGGAGAGGCTATGGGCAAAGGAGGGGAGGAAGTAATTTTGCTATTGGAAGTGAAGTAATACCAGCAACTGGCAGTAAGAAAGCTGAAGCAATTGTATATAAAACTACCTTAAATCTAGGATTCCCAGAAACAGGATTGAGGGTCAGTGGAAGGTCAAGGCCATATAGAGGCTATAGACATTAAGTCTAATTAACAGCAGGAAGAAAGTTGTTTATTTTCTTTAGAGGAGCTGCAGGACAGGATGAGATTGGATGTTAGGCATATTGGAAGCCTATGTATACAAGTACTAGAATCCAGCGTACAGACCTCCGAAGCACACAGACCCTTGCACACAGACCTCAAAAATACGGCCGTTATACCCCTGCGGCCCCTACATTGGGATACTACGTTCACTGCAACACCTGTGGTAGTTGCACTTGTACTCAGGAAATCCCCTCCAGGTACGACTCTCAATAACACAATTTACGTCGCGGCTGTTTATCCAACCGGATGCTGTTCACAGGTTATAGGAGAAGAGAACCTAGGGAAAATTATGCAAGTTGTTCAGACCAGATCAGTCGACGTCGCATAAAGTTATAGGCCTTCCAAGTTAGAGAGCAAGAGAAACAAAAGGGTGGACACTTGGACGAAATCCTTCTAGGAGGGAAATAGATGCCAGCACGCATAGTGGAAACCAACGGTCCCACTCAGAACCAGTCAGTAAGGGAGAAGCATTGCGCGCAATTAGCCATAGGTACGATTGCGAGCAAAAGTGATCCCGAAACCTGATGCGTATGGAGCCTGAGAACTCGTACACATTGAATAGTCTGACGACCAAGAAGTTGGCCACCTCTTACATGGTTCGGTGAAGAATGTTACAATGCTAGCAATTGTTGGGCTATGAGAACTCTGCACACCTATCGTTGAAGGGAATAACACACTCTCACGGTTAAAGGAATAGTGTATGTCTTCATAATGCTAAGCGGGTGGTCAAACAGATGTCAGGGTCAGAGAGTGTTCGCACTTTTCAGTTAGTAGTTATTAGTTAGCCCACGAACACTCAGATGTGGAATATAAATATTGAAGTGCCTCCCTTGCTGTAAGACTCATTAAGCACCGGTGAAGAGATATTATCAATATAAAAAGTTATCACGCTGCAAACCTTTATCTTACATGATCATCTTTTTATCACACAATTATCTCTGACGAGAGATAGTTACCCATGAGCCTTCTTAGACATATCTCTGTATACACATACTCAGGCTTAGCTCGATATTACACATCAGCAAAAATAATACTTAGCGCCCGGAGCGCCCTGTGCGTCTGGCGCACCTAGCGCACATAACGTCAATCACAAATCAGGACGCAACCCCTACCGCTCCCTAACTCAGTGTGCACCTGGCGCAACACTTAATCTTCCTGAATGCACCTGGCGCAACACTTGATCTTCCTGAATGCACCTGGTGCAATACGTAATCTTCCTGAACGCACCTGGCGCAACACTACATCTTTAGGAGATAGAGTCCAGGGTACCCCCTTTACCCGTTCCTGACCTAGGTCACAGTACTGGCACAGTCAAAAGGTCTCTTTAAGTAGTCTTCTATGATATTTCTAATTCTACTAGTCTAGCAAAGTGATATAAATACAGGTGTCATCTTTCTATAGTTCAGGCTCTCCTGAGCTCTGGCACTCCTGAGCTCTGACACTCCCGAGTGCCTGGTTGGATCAGTAACATCATGAATATTCACCGCGTAGGGATATGCCTTATACTGGTGTGTAGCTGGCGTCAAACCCAACAATCTCCAGAAAACAGAATCAAGATCCGTCCAGCGGTTGTAGAGTAATCGGCCATCGAGTAAAATTTCGCCAGGTTCCTAATACCCCCCTTCACAGCAGACAGTGATATCTTGAGCTTTGATGCAACAGGGACGTACCTTATACCGGCGTGAAGCTGACGTGAAGCCCAACAACCTCTAACAAACAGAATCAAAGTCCGTCAAGCGGTCATGGAGTAATCTGCCATCGAGTAAAATTCCGCCAACTAGATACTCCCACAGCAGAGAACCACTTCCTGAGTTTTAATGCGACACAGACGTACCTTATACCGGCGTGTAGCTGGCGTCGAGCCCAACAATCTCCAAAAAACAGAATTGAAATCCGTCCAGCGGTTGTGGAGTAATCTGCCATCGAGTAAAGTTCCGCCAGCTTGACACTTAACACACACTCCACAGAAGTTAGCGATTTCCTGAGTTTTGACACCACAGGGACATACCTTATACTGGCGTGTAGCTGGCGTGAAGCCCAACAATCTCCAAAAAAACAGAATCAAGATCCGTCCAGCGGTTGTGGAGTAATCGGCCATCGAGTAAAATTTGCCAGGTTCCTAATACCCCTCGACACAGAAGACAGCGATTTCCTGAGTTTTGATGCCACAGGGACGTACCTTATACCGGCGTGTAGCTGACGTGAAGCCCAACAACCTCCAGCAAACAGAATCAAAATCCATCCCGCAGTTGTGGAGTAATCAGCCTTCGAAATCTAAAATCGCCAGCCCTGTAACTTCATGAATAATAGTCAGGTAGGGATGAATCCTATATGAGTGTGTAGCTGGCGTCGAGCCCAGCATGATGCAGGTGTCAGATTCAGGATAGGTAATATGGTTGTGGAGGAGTCTTCTGTGAAGGCCAGGAGGGAGCGGGTGTGAGGAGAGTAAAGTGTAAAGTCACATCGCATCGCGTCCAAGCCTAAGTGCTGAGAAACCACAACAAAGTAGAGACTACCATAGATATCACTCGCTTTCAGACTGTAGTGAGCTGGCATTTTCGCTCTCTGAAAGATCAAGTTCTGAAAATAGAACTAGAGAGTATCTTTAGTGGTGCAAAATTAAAATTAAGAGTTGAGTAGCGGCAATCTCAACTAGCGCCCACACTAACCCAATTATTATTGCCAAGGCTACCCCCTTTCCAGGTATGAGAGATGGGAGCAAAGCGATAGGCTACTCTGAATATTGAGTGAGTGAGTAGTAAATCAGGAGGTGCGATAGTGTTGTGGGTAGTATCCGGAGGCACAGGAGGTAAGGTTGTATAGCTACTAGCGTTCAGAGGTAAGTGAGGATGGCAACAGTATCTCCTGACGCACCTGGCTCAAGCGAGTATCCTGGCGCAAGCGAGTATCGCACTCTACCTCAGAGCGCACCTAGCGTCAGGGGCACAAACTTGTTAGGCACATTGGAAGCCCATGTATGGAATACTGGAATCCAGCACACAGACCTCTGAGCGCACAGACCCCTGCGCACAGACCTCAAAAATACGGCCATCATACCCCTGCGGCCCCAACGTTGGAGCACGACATTTGTTGCCGCACCTGTGGTAGTTGCACTCGCACTCAAGAATGTCCCTCCAGGGACCACTCGCAATATCACCATATACGTCGCGGCCATCCGTCCGACCGGATGCTGTTCGCAGGATATATGAGAAGAGAACCTAGCGAAAATTATGCAAGTGGTTCGGACCAAATCGGCCGAAGTCGCATAAAGTTATAGGCCTTCAAAGTTAAGAGAGCTGAGGGAAACAAAAGAGTGGACGCTTAGGCGAAATCTTCCTATGAGGAAATTAGACACTAGTACGCATAGTGGAGACCAACAGGCCCACTCAGAGCCAGTCAGTAAGGGAGAGGCATTGCGCGCAATTAGCCATAGGTGCAATTGCAAGCAAGAGTCATCCCGAAACCTGATGTGCATGCAGCCTAAGAACTCGTACACATTGAATGGTCTGACGACCAAGGAGTTGGCCACTCCTTACATGGCTCAGTGAAGAATGTTATAACGCTAGCACCTGTTGGGCTGCGAGAACTCTGCACACCTATCGCTGAAGGGAATGACACACCCTTACGATTAAATGTATAAGTGTATGTCTTCATAATGCTAAGCAAGTAGTCGAGCAGTTGTCACGGTCAGGGAGTGTTCGCACTTTTTTAGTTAGTAGTTATTAGTTAGCCCGCGAACACTCAGACGCGGAATATAAATATCGAAGTGCCTCCCTTGCTACAAGAAGTCATCAAGCACCGGAGAAGAGATCTTATCAATATAAAAAGTTATCACCTTTATCTTACTCAATAATCTTTTCATTTGCATCAATTACTTCTCATGAGAGATAGTTACCTACGAGCCTTCTTAGACAAAATCTCCGAAGACACCTACCCAGGCTTAGTCCGATATTATAATCCCACTATCGGCTACTCCTAACAAAACTCTCCATACCTTGTATCCTGACGCAACAGCGGCGCATCTGACGCACAGTAATTTTTTGCTGATACAGTTACACTATCAGCTATACCTAACATTGGAGAGTCGTCAGGTCATGAGTATACTAGGGGATAATTAAGGTAAGTTGGTATAACAAATCAGAATGGTGAATGCAGTTGGCACTCAGACTGGAAAACCCTTTGTTGAACTTGTTATTATGATGTACAGCAGATGTAATTACTGAAAGGTTTTATGTACAGATTATAGTATTAGGCAGATATTATTATTGCAACAGTTTCTGGAAAGCCTTTAGTTATTATAGCTAGAAGAAAGAAGCAAATATGAAGAGTAATTAAAAAAAGAAAAAAAGAATTCAGATATCTTGACACTATAAAGCCTAATCAGGTGATATTAAGGGAAACCATTAACCAGTACTCTACCTAAAATTTCTCAACTTAAAAATACTAAGAATTCTTCTAAATTCTATTGACATTTAATTTCTCTCATTATTTGATAGAGGATAGGCTGAAGATTCAGAGTATAGAGGGATATTTTAAATAAATAAACTTTTGAGAAGATTATAGTAATGTAAGACTCTGGTAGCCGGAGTTTGAGTACAGGTTTAAGACTTCTTCTAGATAAGTCAGTTAAAAATCTTCATGCCAGGTTATCCAGATACACTTTTTACTTCTTTTTTTTTTTTGTCTTTTTGTAACTCTTCAGTTATTACTAGCTAAATCTCTACCATCCACAATACTATCAGGCTTTCCATAGTAATAACACTGTCTGCTCCTAAAAACAAAAACAACTAAACCAACCTCAAAGTCTAAACAATACATGAATCCAGCCTCCTACTATTCTAGCAGTGTAGTTTACTAGATCTTCCTAGTATAGGTGCATAAAGTTCAAAAGCAAACTCCTTCTTTATAAACATAAAACTGATATTCTTCAATAACAAAAACAAATTACTTCTTACTCCCTGGCTATTCACTTTCAGAATTCCCATAGATAATATATCAAAATTCCTAAAACAAGGCCCAAAACTCAAAACAATTTAATAACTCCTGGGTCTTCCATACCTTTCATAAAAACCTCCTCCCGTACATATTCAACTCCAGGTTTTAGCAACTGCCCTATCTGTTCTCCTGTTCTTTGGCGCCAGGTTTCCAGCCTACCGGATATCACAAATATCAACAGAACATAAGATCCACCCCTGGCCACTAACCCAGTATCAGTATTATTTCACTCTACTCTGAACTCCTTTATTAATTCACTAACTAAAGCCCTTAGGCCTACTGCCACCCTTATCACTTTATCCTTCTTCACGATCCTCTCACTCTCACTCCTCTCCTTCATTTTCTCTATCCTCTATTTCTTACACCTTTCTCCCAAGCCCATCCCTAGCAGCTTTGCTACTACCTTCTTCTTCTTTACCACTATCATACCCACTACACTATCTGCCATCACCTTAACTATCCATACTTCCTTCACCTCCACCATTTCCCACTGAGCCACTTTCTCGCTTACACTATTCTTATTTCTCATCCCCTTATTTATTTTCTCAGCTACTTCTTTTTTCCACTTTGCTGGCATTCAATCTCTCTACACCAGCTCCACAGCTTTCTCATTTACCCACTTCTCACACACCCTCTCACTCCATTTGTCTTTACTTGAGAAAGTATCACTTACAATAGATAATACCACCTCTCTCTTGGCCTTCAACTCCAGCTGGTAATTCCTCTTGGAAAGCACTAAGATATAGTGACAAAGTCTCTTAATTTCCTTTTCCATTAACACTATTTTTTCTGCCATCTCTTCCATAATAATATCAATATTGACTATCTTGACCACTAAAAACCTCATGGACTTTCACTAAGGCATTCCACTTATTGTAACATGTTGTAGAAAGCAAAAGTAAAGATAAAAGTAGGTAGAAGTAATAAAATTTTCACTAAAATTGACAGATTAAAACCTTGGTCCTGGACTATTTTTATTTTTTTTATATCATATGTATTTTATTTCTTGCTAAAACACATGTATAAACTTGAAGCTTGTACTCGAGTACTATGGCATACAAAAACCTTAATTCCAAACAGAACAAAACAAATAAATAAAAATAAAAATAAATAAATCAAATCAAATCAAATCAAAACAACACAACTAAACTCAAATAACGCTTGCTAACTCTCCTTATGCGGAAAAAACTTCTTCCTTTGCATCCTTGGTCCTGGACTAAGGAGTTAAAGACTTGTAGCTATCAAAAGGATAGAAAGAAGGAAGGTTATTGGTCAAAAGCCAAAATGTGATTGATCACAAGAGTTGATATTTCAATCACTATGGTTGTAACAGACACGGCACTTATCCGGATACTTGTGAATTTGGTAGTACTCGAGTAGAAAGCCAAACTTTCTTGTAATTCAAGTCAGGCAAAGTAGTAGAAGGAAGTATTAAGTTTTTATGGCATATGTCACGGCCATTCATCATAATATCCTCGCCCGGGCACCAATTGTACCGCGCAAAGAGTACGGTATTCGAGTACTTATACGAGTAATATCAAGTGTCCCTCCATAGACTGACCCCAAATAACGAAATGCTGCAACGAGTGACAACACGTGAATGCTACAGTGCCACTTGTGTAACGCCAAAAGTTTCGGTTCCTTTTTGAAGGCCCGTCTGACCCTCCACACCGGAATAGCCGCAAGACCACTAAACAGACAGATTTCAGGGAGCAAACAGAGCTCAAACGATGCCTTGAAATGATCAGCAACGACTGCTCCGACACCGCTGGCCTCCTCCGCAGCTCACCTGAACACACCGAAACAAACTCACTCCTATCCACCAGGAGCAGCAGCTCATCTGACGATCTTGTCGTTACCATTCCACCACCGCAGCCCACCCCTTCCCCAATACCCCCCATAGCCCCCGTCCCACGAACGCCCAACAGAGTGCGGTTTGCGTTAGATGAGGCCCCCGGCGATGAAGAGGAGCAGAGGGTAGAGGATAGGAGTTGGACTAATCAAGAGGACTTCCTACACTCGGACGAGGAGGAAGATGGGAGTGAGGCTAGGGAGGGAACCAGAGCTCCGCTGTTAACAGGGATAGAAGCCCCTTCTGTCACCGTCGCAAATGACTTCGAATTCGAGGACCTACTAGAGAATGCACGGCCAAAGAGCGGCATGCGGATGGCTTTCATGAACATGGCGAACAGTATTATTGGCGCTGGGATCATTGGTGAGCCTCCTTTTTTCCTCGCCCTTGGAGATGCAAATTGATTTGTGATTATTCTAGGTCAACCATATGCATTCCGGCAAGCTGGGCTTGGGATGGGTATATTCCTTCTCGTAGCCTTAACAATGACAGTAAGACAGGTAGAACCTATGGTGTTTGTCGTGCAGCTGACGAGGAATGCAGGTCGATTGGACAATCAACCTAATTGTAATAAATTCCAAATTGAGCGGCGCAAATTCTTTTCAGGCGACAGTGAGCGTATGCTTTGGAAGGCCGGGCTTGATTGCCATATCAGTAAGCTCCTTAACTTACTTATATCTACCGCGCATAACTAATGTTGGCCGCAGGTCGCGCAATGGGCCTTGTGAGTTCATGGTATCCCCCTCGGATTTCCCGCCAACAGCTCCCTAACAGAATTATGTGTTTAGTGCCTTCGGTGGCATGGTTGCCTTTTGTATTATTGTCGGCGACACAATACCTCATGTCATATCTGCATTATTTCCGTCGCTAGAGAGCGTGCCTGTTCTAGGTTTGTTGACGAACCGCCGGGCATGCATTATCATATTCATTTTAGGGATCTCGTACCCGTTGTCACTCTATAGGGACATTGCAAAGGTACCACACGCGCATATTCTGGGAGATCGCGGTTGACAATCTGGGTGATAGTTGGCGAAAGCAAGTGCTCTGGCGCTCATCAGCATGCTTGTCATCATCTTGACTGTAGTCACCCAAAGCTTCACAGTACCTGCCGAGAACAAAGGCGGTTTCAGTAAATCATTGTTAACAGTCAATGACGGAGTATTCCAGGCAATTGGTGTAATATCATTCGGTAAATCTCTCGAAAACTCAATAACATCATTCACTCTTACTGACCTAATTGCTATAGCTTTCGTCTGTCGTAAGTTTTCTCATCACAGTTCCAAATTGCCAGGACCCGCCCTGATTATACCCCATAGACCACAACAGCCTCCTCATCTATGGATCCCTCAAAAAACCTACATTGGACAGATTTGCCCGAGTAACACACTACTCGACGGGAATCTCCATGGTAGCTTGCCTCATCATGGCCGTAGCCGGCTTCCTCACATTCGGCGACAAGACTGCCGGAAACGTCCTAAACAACTTTCCAACAGACAACATAATGGTCAACATTGCTAGATTGTAAATTCCCCTCTAC